>AYLM01000039.1:0-87043 GCA_001625345.1 Cairneyella variabilis | reverse complement strand
GTGGGTTGGGCGTTCGGAGAGGTTTGCGGGTGGAGGGGCGGGGCCTAGGACTCGTTTTGGTGGTGCTGGAGCTGGAGCTGGTGGTTTTGTTGCTGTAGGTGCCACAGGTCCATAGTCATCATCGTCTGAGTCGTGGACATTGAGCTCATCTGGGTTTGGAGCTGCTGGCGGAGGGGCAGGTCCCAGAACGCGCTTTGGAGGTGAAGGAGCTGTAGGCTTTGTAGCTGGTCTTGAGGGTCCAAGAGATGGGCCGTATTCGTCTTCACCTGAGGAGTCGTCGACGTCAAGCTCGTCAGGATTCTTGGGCGGCGGAAGGGTAGGTCCTAGGGTTCGGGCCTGGATTTTTTGAGGTGGCGAATTGGGCACTTCGTCGTCGATTGAGCGCTTGCGCTTTGCCAGGTGAGGCGGGAGGTCTGGGCCCACGGAAGGCATGGTGAATGATCTGTGAGAGTTCTGTTTCCGAGAAATCGAAGAGATGTGTTTGCAGAGAGCTCTGGTGTTTCCAATATCAAATAGCTTTCGATATGCGGCGTCGGCAAGTCCCGCACCGACCATCAGGCTGTGAAGGCTGTGCCGTCTCGATGCTTCGTACCACCAACACCAACGTTACCTCTCTCTAGAGTGGTGCTCTTGATCTTTGCGTGAAAACTGGATCTTTGAGAAAAATCTGAGATATTCGCAGTCGAAGCCTTGCCCTTGGCAGCTGATTCTCCGAACTAAGCGACGACCAGGGACCCAGGTTGCAACTCAAGCTATCAACGACTTTCTTTGGAACTCTTGAGCTATTGAAGGATTCCGGGAAACGAAGACATCAATCTGCACAATCTATGATTTGCCTGAGCCTGATGAAAAGTTGAGAAATTGACCTCTCGTGAGGTTACGTATTCCGGCGCAACAGACCAAAGAGTGGAACCATGAACGATTCTCGATGAGCTCATCTTCTGAGGATAACGACAGCGGTGCGGAGGAGGTTACGATCAATGGCGACGCGGTAAACGGGTCGGACCACCTGCCGGAAGAGGCAGGGAATGAGAATGGTACACATCCGGACGGGGAACGGATCGTGGAGCTTTTGCAAGAGGAGAGAGATGAAGCAGCAACGCCGCAGCAACTGGGCAACGGAACCAATCGATACAAAGCTGTCCCACAGATAGACGATGTTTCGGAAGATGGGTCTCTCGATGCTCTGCCAAAGAGGGCTGGCAGTCCAATAGATTCTATGCTATCAATCCCAGATGATTCGCCTTCCGTACAGGTGAGTTAGGCTGCCCATTCCTCTTGACCTTCTAACACTCCTTACCAGGGCTCTGTACTCTCCTCTCCTGGTGGTAGCAGCATACTGCCCTCAGTTGCTTCAAGACCTGGGCTCGAAAGCCCTACTCCCTCCTTCCGCCCCTTCGACAGACGCTTCCAATCTCGCCTCTCATCCTCCACCCTCTCCATACCTCGCGCCGCCTCTCCCGCATATCTGAAAAGTCATAATCGAACTGCTTCATTAAGTAGCCAAGTGCCGCTTGATCCTGCCGATACTGACACTCCCTCTCCTCCATGGGAAGTTGTACGATGGACGAAGTTGAAGAAGATGAACGGACAAGCGTTTTCTGAAGTCGGCAAACGCAATTTCGGCGTGCCAACGTGTATATCAGTCTCTGCCTCTATAGTACTTGGAACTTCGAAAGGAATAATTTTAATTTTTGATTACCACCAGAATCTCAAGTCAATAATCGGGCCGGGAACGAAGGGTAAGTGGTCGGAGCTTTGTTATGTAGAGATTTGCTGACTGTTTTTAGCTGTGGAATCCGGTGCTGTTACTTCTGTTGCTATTTCTGCAGACCATCTGATTATTGCCGGAGGTCATGCCAATGGCAGTATTTTCACCTGGGAAATTGCAAGAGCTGCGAGACCGTTTCTTCATATTCCAAGCCTAGAAGCAGCCCAGATGATAAATCGAACAGTTGATGGTCATGTGCCAAATGTGGCCATACGGCATCTGGGCTTCCTTGGTACTAGACATACAGCTCTCGTCTCAGCAGATGATCGAGGAATGGCCTTCTCTCATCTTGCAACAAGAGGGACGGGCGCTCTTGGGCGCACCGTACGAACCACTCGAATTCTGGGTCGATATCCCAATGATGTGTCCAATTCAGGCAAGCCGAGAAAACCGAGTACGGTCCTGGCATTTTCGCCACTGCCTCTGGGGAATGTCGAGCGTGGCACTGATACACTCGGCTTAACCGCTATGCTCACCCCTTATCTTCTGGTAATTGTATCTACAACTCCCATAGCTCAGACCCAACACAAGGCGGCTCGGCCAAAAGAAGTAGCTGCTCATAGTGCTCTAAGTGGATGTCTCGCGTGGTTTCCAGCAGTCAAATTAAAAGTCAAGGATCCCAAAACAGGCAGTGATGTCTCGAAAGTCAAATTGGTTTACTGTTGGTCGAACGTTTTGACTGTGCTAGATGTGGAAGAAGTCGAATCTTCAGATAAGGACAAGCCGTCGAGTCTGTCTTTTAAGCCCAGAAGCCGGTGGAAAGCAGAAGAGGCTATAGTAGCAGTGCAGTGGCTGAGTCGGTCGGTTTTGACAGTCTTGACCATCACCCAGCGCCTTATCATTCTTGAAGACGGCAGCATGCGCATGACCGAAGCTTTCGACCTCATGCACAAGCATATCTACCACCAAGACCTCTTTTCAAAGCAATTGCATACCCTCGTGGAGCAATTAGATGAGGAAGACCCGTTAATGCATGGTGTTGTGGCCGATGCCTTCTATATGAGTTTCAAAGCCTACAAGAGTCGGATGTTTCTCCTAGGCTTCAATGATGTGTCGATTGGGACATTGTCCAACTGGGCAGATCGACTGATAGCCTTGATGGAGGATGGAGACTATATTGGGGCGATCCAGCTGGCGACGTCCTACTACTCTGGCGACGCGGATAAGCTCACTATTGGTCTGCCCGAAGATACACAACTACGGCACTCCATGGTCCAGGATAAGCTTCTTGAGATCATGACAGCTTCTTTAAAGTTTGCTTTTGGTCAGCGACAGAAGCGAACAGCAGCAACAGATGACAGCCATTTGAAAGACCTCGCTGAGGCTTGCTTCGAGGCCTGTCTTAGCATCGGCGACATTGACTTTCTCTTTGACGAGGTTTATGAGTGGTATGAAGATGGCGACTCAGGAGGCGTCTTCCTTGAGACTCTCGAGCCTCACATCTTGGGAAAACAGATCACAATCATACCACCCACTGTAGTCAAAGCTTTGGTAACTCACTTTGTCACCAAAGGCTGGGAGAGCCGACTCGAGGAACTGCTATGCCACATGGAGACCACGACACTCGATATTGACCAAGTCACCACCTTGTGTAAACAACACAATCTTTACGATGCTCTCATCTATGTCTGGAACCAAGCACTTCACGATTATATCACACCTCTGATCGATCTCTTAACACTTTTGATACCCCTCGTGCAGAACGGAAACTACTTTACAGATGGAAATGTCATGGAGGATCCAATTTTTGGCGTCAACGCGCTGAAGATGTTTCCCTATATGTCATACACCTTTACAGGTAGGGTCTACCCTACTGGAGAGAGCCTTGGTGAGCTGGAAGCTCTCAACGCTAAAGCAGAGCTATACTGGTTCATCTTTTCGGGCAAGACAATTACTTGGCCCAAGAACAGTGGCAAACCTTTCTTGACGCGGACCAATCAAGAACACCAGCCTTCTTTCCCATATCTTCGAATGATATTGAAGTTCGATGCGCCTAGCTTCCTGAGCGCATTGAACGAAGCATTCGAGGATTCATTCCTCAATGATACACCCGAGAGAGCGGTCAATGGTGGTTCCAATCGCGATATGTCAGAAGAGCACGTCTTCGGGCTTTCTGTCAACAGACAGTATATCGTTACCATACTGCTGGAAGTCATGAATCCGGACGAGTTCGCTTCGGAAGACACCATATACTTGGATATGTTCATAGCGCGCAACCTCCCCAAGTTTCCTCAATACCTTCTACTTTCTGGCACAGCTCTGCACAAAGTCCTGGCTGGCCTCTGCAACTATCCTGGCGAAGATCTTGCCGATGATGCACAATTGAGTGCTGAGTATCTTCTGTCCGTCTACCACCCTTCGGATATCGAAGCTCTGATGCCATTGTTTCAGAAAGCAGGATTTTACCGAGTTCTGAAAAGCATCTACAAGTCGGATAGGCGGTACAACATGCTCTTACAAACTTATTTCGACGATCCGAACGACCGAGAATCCGTGTTCGATTGTATAGCTGATTGTCTGCGGCCACGCTCTGGACTTACCAAAAGACAGATTCGAGATGTTCAGGATGTCATTGAAGCACATGCAAGTGATCTTGTTCATCTCGACGCTGTCAGAACTGCTCAGACTATCGAACTTTATGTGCCAACGTTACACCGGAAATTTCTGGACTCCTTGCCAGATGACTCGGAGGTCCAATACGCCTATCTGCACACTATCTTTGAGCCACAATCCAAGGATGGCGAAGACTTTTCGCGTACTGCTCATACTGAATTTATCGAGAAGTATGTGCAGTTGATGTGCATGTTCGATTCTTCACACGTAGCGAAATATGTGGAACTGGTTCAGGCAAGCGACTTGCGTCTTGAGAAGGTCTTGCCGTACATGGAAGAAAGTGGAGTCATCGATGCGGCTGTCGTTCTGATTGCTCGCGAGGGTCAAATTCGACAAGCTATGGATCGACTACTTCAGCACTTGAGCAAACTGGAGAGTGCTCTTACAGGCCTTCTCAACACGCCTACTGAGGATATGCAACCCATTCATATGGAAGACGCTGCTCAAAGCCTCCTGGAAGCCCTACAAAAATACACAAATGTAGGTATTTGGCTATGCCAAGGTCAGAGCAAAACCCCACTACCGCGAATAATACTTTCTCCCATTCGAAAGAAAACTGCGTCAAAAAGTGAGCTTTCACCTGATGAGCTTCTCTGGTTAGATCTCATTGATGCTACCGTCCAGATTACTCGAAATCTTTCAGCCAGCTTGCGTGACCTGGAGGATTCTGAGGTAGACCACGAGAAGCTTCTCTCCCAGCTCAGATCACTTGTGCAGCAGAGCTTTACAGCACTGTTATCCTCAACCTCTACCCCAACAGCCTCCGGAACAAACCTGTCCTTCCTAAGGATCCTTCGCGCATTCTTAACTCGAGCTTCAGTCTCCTCGCCGAATCTCAGTGATCTTCGATCTGTACTTGCTTCTATCTTCTCTGCATATGCCTATGAAGAAAGCATTCTCAGTCTCGCTAATCGTCTCCTTGAAAAGGATCTCTTCGTCAACGTTCAGTCTGCAACTGACCTACGACAACGTGGTTGGAGACCTCGTGGGTCTGCCTGCGAGGCTTGTGGACGCCGAGTCTGGGGCCCTGGGGTATCTGGTGACGTGTTCTCGAAATGGGAAGCTCGGGAAGAGCAAGATTTGAAGCGAAGAAAAGAGAGGAGATCTGAGCTAGCAGGAGGACAAATCGAGCGCGGCAAAGGTCGAGCTCATGTGAGAAACATTAGCAAAGGTAGCATTGTAGATATCACGAAGGGCAAAGGGAAAGGCGCAGAAGGAGATGCAGAGGATGAAGATGAGCAACCAGTGGATCCAAACGTGGACTCGAGGCCACCCCAGGAGTTGGAACCTCTGGTCGTACTGGCATGCAGACACATTTACCACCAGTCTTGTTTGGAGGCCACGCAGACGGAGGATGATGCTGCTCCCGATGGAAGGGAGTTCAGATGTCCTATAGATGGATAGGACATATACAACTAAATTTACTGTGTTCATGACATACATTGCTCTCGTAACTAATGTGAAATCAGAATATCGCACTAGGCTTATCACGCTTGCTGTCATTGATTCCGTGTCTATGTCCCGTACCCGGTATTCTATCTTGAGTTCTTGAAATTTACAAATCTAATAGTTTCTTCATCTCTTCTCCGACAGTTTTCGTTGTCTTCATCGCCTCCTTCGACCAGGGAGCCAGCTGCTAAAACCCATGGGTCAAGGTCTCAAAGTGATGCCAGGTGATCTTGTCTCCGGCCTCCTTCAACTTCGTCTCGTATTCAACACCCACATCTCTGAGCGGGTCAAATCCAGTTGTGAATGCAGCCGGAGGTACGTTCTTCAACTTCCCCAAATCCTGCATACTAGGAGACACATACGTATGAGCAGGTGGCACACCTCGTGGCAAGTAGTGATCCTCAAAGGAGAAGATGTTGTTGGTTTCCAAATATAGTCCTGTGCTATTCTCGCTTGCAGCAGGCGTATCAAATGGGAGTCGAGCTTAAGGATACAACAGTACTTGACCCGCCATACTTTGTTTCCCTTCGTCTCGTGGTTGGAGGGCAAGTGCAGCTGTCATGTTGCCTCCCGCAGAATCTCCACCACCAAGGACGTTTTTGGGATCAACGCCGCGTTTCTGACCACCCTCGCCTTGGATCCATGATAAACTGCTGGATAGTCGTCTAATTGGGTTGGGAAATGCAACACTGGCGCGAGTCTGTATTCTATAGCATAGACTTGGGCCCCAGATGTCTCGGCCACGATCCTCAGTCCGTTTTCGAATTCATCAACAATGCCAACAGGGTATCCTCCTCAATGCATATAGACCAGAGCTCATGATTTTCCAGACTTGGCTGTAGAGGCTCCGGAAGAAGAATAGAAGCTTCGGATATGAATTGTACCATGAGGACCGCGGATGGGCTGTGAATTCGGCATCCTGGATCGGAGCTTGTTGAGCTTTCGGGAGATAATGAAATCCGAAGATCTTGGTGCGATGGCTACGCTCTGCATAGAAGTCGCCAGCGCCGCCTGGGTGCAAGTCTGGATTAGATTTGAGGAAGGAGGAGATCTTGGGGTCGAGGGTTGTGCGGGTGCCGGTTGCTGGGCCTTTGAGAGACATTTTGATCGTAAAATTTTCTAGCTAAATTAAAAGTCGAGATCGATTGTGGACTGGAGAGAAGATGCATATTTTGAAACGTTTATATTCATTGACGTCGGCTATTCTCCTGAGGCCCCGATCCTCCTGTGGAGCTATGAAATAGATATGACGTTAGCGAGGGGCAATAGGGGGAGACTGTCGACTCGCTTAAGGTTCTCTGCATCCGATCCGAGGAAACAGAAGCGACTCACTAGATATGCGTGCTAAATTCAAGAGAAAGCTTATTCCTCAAAAGAACCCAACAAATATGTAGCGTGCCACAGTCGGACATTATCTAATGCCTTCCAAAACCTCCCACTTTTTCGGCAGGGAATTTTAATAGCAATGGCAACTCCATCGACTATTTTGGCGGAGGGCTGCTTCATAGAGCAGTAACAAAATCTTATCGAGTAGCAATGTTTGCAATTCTTGTCTAGCCACCCACCACCCACAAGCTCCGGGAATATATTCTACAGTGCTCGACCCATCCTTCCTCAAACGAAATTCATAATCTCAAGAGCCAGGCCACCTCTCAAAGCTTCAGCTTCTCAGCAAACCACTTCTCCGCAACCGCAACCGCCTCCTCAATATTTTCAGGCTTGGTGCCTTGTCCAGTGCGAGTAGGTTCCTTGCCTCCAGATTTGCCACCAACAATATCTGAGACAGCGGCGGCCCAGTGCTCAGCGGTAACACCCTGTGACGCATGTTCCTATTACTCGTCAGTTTGATCCGGAATACGAGGGATGGTGAAACCTACAGTGCCAACATAAACACCATGCACAACAGCGCCTTCAGTCTCACTCCCACCAAACAGGTAGACGGTTTTATCCTTCGCCTTCGACTTGAAATGATTCATGACATCCGCAATAGCCTTAGAGTTGGCAGAGATTGGCAACTTGCCAATATACACCTTGCTGTCCTTCTGCTCTGCAAAATGTCCTGTGACATGGTCCAGCGCGGTCTTCGACTCGGCCTTCTGCTTCTTCTTCTGCTCGTCAAGAACGTCCTTCTGAACCTTCGCAAAGCGAGTCTTCAGATCTTCCTTCGATAAAGTCGAGATAGTGAGCTGATTCAGGTCCTGCTGTGTAGCCTTGACCTCTGCTTCCTTCTCTGGTCCATGTGGCATCTTGTTCAAGCTCTCGATTCGCTTGCTGAATTCAACAGCGAGTCGTTGAACTTCGTGTGCGGCGTCGCCTGTGTAGGCAATGATTCTTCGAATACCCTTGGCAATACCGCTCTCCTCCACAATGACAAGGTCCTTGATTAGACCAGTCTGGTCAACGTGGGTTCCACCGCAGAACTCAACACTGACTTTTCTCCAGTCGGGATTTCTTGGATTCTCAAGTAGTGTGTCAACCTCAACGCCGACCGAAACTACACGAACAGGGTTGGGGTATGTCTCTCCGAAAACAGCACGGACACCTTCAATACCCTTCGCAATGTCGAGGTCGACATCCTTGGCATAGATCTTGCAATTCTGCTTGATATACGCATTTGACGAGTCCTCAATCTTCTTCAGCTCGGCATTCGTGACCGCGGCCTTGTGTGAGAAGTCGAAGCGTAGCTTATCTTGATCTACTAGTGAACCCTTCTGGTTAATATCGTCGCCAAGATGCTCTCGTAGAGCGTGATTGAGAATGTGCGTTCCGGTGTGGTTGTTGCGAATTGGCTGTCTCCGTAACTCATCGTACTCGCAGATGACTTCATCCCCAGCCTTCAGATGGCCATAGTCAAGGTAACCGTTGTGAACAATGTATCCTCCGAACGCCTGAACATCCAGAACCTTGAACTCCGCAACACCATCAATGATAATCTTGCCGGTATCGAAGATTTGTCCACCTTGCTCAGCATAGAAATTCGTCTTGTCGAGTAAAAGGCCAAATGGCTTGTCAGATGGGAGTCCTTCGGTTGACTTCAAGAAATCCTTTCCATCATAGATGAGTTGGATCTTCCCTGTACAGTCGCCCTTCGAGAACTTCGCATCGTCATTCGGCCGTGAGATCCCAATCTTATCGAGCTCAGCAATTTGATGAACATCGAGTTTGGCAAATGTATGCGCAGCCTCCTTCACTGACTTGCTAGCCTCACGAGCCTTCTCCTTCGCGATCTCAATCTCTCCCTCATCGGTCTCCAAACCCCGCTCCTCAGCCATGATCTTCGTCAAATCTTCGGGGAATCCAAAGGTATCGTACAGTCGCCAAACGTCCGCACCGGAAAGCTTCTTCGTATTCGTCTTGATCGCCTGAGCAGCATACTTCTCGAACATCTTCTCGCCACGATCCAGAGTTCTAGCAAAGGCCTCTTCTTCCTCGTCTAATATCTCCTTGACATCTTGCTCCTTCTTAGCAATCTCGGGGAATTGCTCGCCCATCTGAGCAATAAGAGCAGGTAGGATCTTGGAGAAGAAACTTCCAATTTCTGCATTGAAGTATTTTCGAGCATAGCGGGAGCCACGCCGTAATACTCGTCGGACGACATACCCTCGTCCTTCATTATTAGGGACTCCTCCGTCCGAGATGGCAAAGGTTAGTAACCGAATGTGATCAGCAATGACACGGTAGGCGGTATCAATTCCATCATCGTCATCCTTACCATACTTGTCTGTGTATGGTCTGGCCTGCGTGACCTCTTGGATTCTAGCGAACAAGGGGTGGAAGACATCGGTATCGTAGTTGGAAGCCTTGTCCTGTAATACTGACACCAATCGCTCGTATCCCATACCAGTATCGACGTGCTTCGCTGGGAGGGTCTTCAGAGACCTATCCTTTTGTCTATCAAATTGGATGAAGACGTTATTCCAAATCTCCAGAACGTTAGGATCGTCCATGTTGACAAGATGAGCAGCATTTCGGCCACCGCCAATTCTGTCATAGTGGACTTCCGAGCAAGGGCCGCAAGGTCCCTGATCACCCATCTCCCAGAAATTGTCCTTCATGTTGCCAGGTAGGATGTGGTCATCGGCAACGCCAACACTCTTCCATAGCTCCTTGGCCTCGAGATCTGGCTCCAAGCCTGCAGCTTTGTCTCCCTCGAAGTATGTGACGTAGAGGCGATCCGGATCTAATCCATAGACTTTCGTAAGAAGCTCCCAAGACATCTCAATAGCTCCTTTCTTGAAGTAGTCTCCGAAGGACCAATTTCCTAACATTTCGAAGAAAGTCTGACTCACATGTCAGAACAAACTACTTTTACTGTAAATGTGGTACTCACATGGTGGTAGCTGTCCTTACCGACATCATCGAGATCCTGAAATAGCCATATCAGCCCTATAATCCCTGTGGGAAGAGAAGAGTCCTTACGTTGTGTTTTCCACCAGCACGTATACACTATCAACTGTCAGCGTTTCCTTCGCTTCTCCCAAGATGCTGCTATGCGGCATACCTTCTGTGTGTCTACCGCTCTTTTCAGATTTGCCATATCACCAGCCTTGTCCACTGTTCCTAGGAAAATTGGTTTGAACTGGTTCATGCCAGCATTGGTAAAGAGGAGAGTCGGATCATTGTGGGGTACCACTGAGGACGAGGGCACTGCAAGTAAAAGATCAGCTGAAGTTTCTCTTGAATAGCACAAGGTAGTAAATGATCATATTGAAGCTTCCATTGGGCTTCTTCAATCCATTGTTACTTCCAAAGATATTTTGGTCCATGGAAATTTTACCCCGCTACGTACCTATTGTATGGCCCTTCCCCTCGAAGAACTCCAAAAAAGTCTTCCTGACTACCGGGGCAGTCCATTTCGTATGCGTGCTCATCATCCTGAATCCTGCTTTCTCAAAAAGCCGATATTGAGTGGTGGTGGTTGTGCGCGTGCTGCAGAATCGCGTCACCGTTTCGCTCTTGAAGAATATTTGGCAATGACTCAATCGACTGCTCAGACTTCCACAACCCGCGAAAATCATTCATCCGCCCTTCGACTACGAATCAAAATCTCGTGCGCCCTTATCAGCAGATCCGCAAAGAAGCAACGTTTGCGCTCGCGTCGAACACCTATCGGGAATCTTGAAGGGGTTGGAGTTGTTTGGCTGTGATGTTTTGAAGTCAAAGATATTTTGAAAGGGAGGATGGACCTGGATCGTGTGCAAGCGACTACAAGCAGAGTCAGGAAAAGGAAGGCAGAAAACCAAGACAACGGCAACCGATTATCGAAGAGGCTGAGTCTGCTGAATCTTGGTTGGTTCCGAACAATACTCAACTCCCAGAGATATCCATTGCGAACGTTGTAGCTGACGATTGGGCAGAGCGCGATGGCCAGAAGCTCTACGTACCGGTTGAGCAACCCGCAGCAAGCTCGACACCGAAATCAACATCACAAACAAAAGCCCAAGACGACGATGTTATGCAATTGGACAATACGAAGCACAAAGTCTACATTTACGATTTAGATGCCGAGCTCTCTGATAGCGAATCCTCCGACGATGGCAAGCTCTTCTTTCTACCCGATATCCAGAAGCACCTTCGGGAGAGCCGCATTCCCCCCTCGATCCTGGCCAACAGCGAAGGCGAATTAGCAGGGCACAATATGCAAATGGTTCTCTACAGTGTGCCAAACTCTCTGACGATACCTGAGGAGCAGGACAGTGTCAGGAAAGCCATCGTTGAAACCAGGGCCCGAGCCCGAGCGAAGCAAGCTAAAAATCGGGCGTCTGCGACCCGCGAAGCTCAGACAAAAGATGCGGCCATCAATGGTGTCGATGCCCGCGACTGGTATCATGGCATGGTAAATGGACACGCATCTGCGGGAGCCCTACAAGCCATGGAAAAAGAACCAGGTGCGCCTTTAGTCCAGGATGCAATGGAAACCGACCCTGATGCTATGGATCTTGGGTGAACGTCTAGATGGGAGAGCAGAATACAGATGAGTACTCAATAAAGATGAATCTTTTCAAAGTTTCAAATCCTGTTGGCAATGTCTATTCCTGATAGTACATGATTTCTCTTGGGTTCCTCCATCTCCAGAATCACAATGCTCCATTACTCCTCCGGCTCATTAAAAAGATATCATCCTCCCAAATTCGCCAATCCGAAAGCAAGTCCAATTCTTACAGTCTGTATGGATTGTTGCTGATGGTGCTGGCACCGGTATGGTTCGCGGTGACAGCAGCAGGAGGTGGTCCCGGTGGTGCTTCGTACGCTGGACTTGGCTCACCCGCCTCTGCTGGTCTTCTCGTGGGCTCGGATCGCCATTGAGAGGGATCGACTTTGCTTGCTCCAGCAGGTGGCTGATATGTTGGGGGCTGAGGTGCGTTCGGATCGTACATTGGTGGTGGCATCGGATGCATACCATATTGGCCTCCTGCTGGATAGCTATTGTAGTACACGGATGGGTTTTGGTATGAGGGGTCGAATCGTGCTCGCTGTTGTCTGTTCAATAGCCACTATCCATTGTCAGTCCGAGATCACACTTATGAGGGATAGAAACGCACTCTGTGGTATCTCAATGGAGGCAGGCCTTTATTGATTCTTCTCTTTGCGTGCCAATATCCGATGCCCATGTAGGCAAGGAAGAGGAAGAAAATGCCAAAGAAGATACTCCATCTGACGATTTGACCTTTCTGCAATCTTGTTAGCCTTGGGAAAGGGATATCTAAGGCATTTGAGTATCTCAAGTTCGTTAGTACATACTCTGGACCACCAGAAGCCTCCATCCTCATAAAAAACCTCGCCGTTGTCGTTCACAGTCTGTCGCGAGACGATGGCCGCCATCTCGCCCTTGCTTGGTGAGAAGGATAGATGTCCAGGGAGAACAGATATCGAAGGAAATAAACACTGGCTCTGCTAATTATCGAATCTATCTGTAACCAACTTTTGAATGAATGCCAAAGTTGAAGACAGAAAGCCAAGCTTTCGAGAAAACACCCAGAGCTTCGCGTCCAAGGTGGCGGTGCGAACTTGCTGCAACGGCACTGTTCGTTTCCGAGTTTCAGAGAAGAGGGTTTGTTGTCTCAGATCGGATCACACCAAACCTCTTTTGACACCGCTTTGCGAGGTGCGTGAAAGACTTGAATAATGTAGAACATCAGATACTCATGATCTTGAGATATCGAAGTGCACTGATTGTTCGGTCTTCGTAGCATGAACATTGCAATTGAAGCTGAATTTCTTGACGCGGTATCTGAGGAAACCGCGAACGGCGACTCCCGTGCCTAAAATTGGAGCTACCCCTGACTACTGTATTGAAGCGAGAAGAGTGAACGTCATGTCACCTCGATATCTCAAACTTGAATTGAATATTTGACGCATTTGATACGTATCTTTCGCACGAAAATTTCTCATACGCCTGGGTATCTCATGGACTTAGGTATCTTAACCTCGTGATTATCTCAAGTTCTTGAATATTTCAGGATTAAGGATATCGCAAGTTCATGGTTGACCAGGATCCATCATAAAGTTGAGATATCCAAATGTCTGACGAGCAAGAACTTAACGTCTTACGCTCTTACGAGCAACGGAAGATCAAGAAGAGCGCAGTAAATGCCAGTATCCTTTGGGAGTGTCTTTTCACATCAATTATGCAACGCTCCTGGGAGGTCAGTGGCTGAAATCGAAAAGTCGGATCCATCAAGTTTGTGTTATTGTTTCACATTCAGCTGTAGCCAGACGCAGCTTGAAATTCCATCGGATTTCTATTCTTCTTCTCACAGTTCCTGTAGCGTTTGGACCCCTGAAGCCATAAGCAAGTCCGGCCTGAGCTCCAGTAAGCTTATTTGGAAGATCCCGTAGCCGAACTTCACTGTCTGTTTGAACAAGTTGAAAATTTTAAAAACAGAGTGGTTCAAACACGATAGGTGCGTCTCGTCAAATTGCTTCTGCCGAGGTCGGCTTCAATTTTGGGTTCTGAAGAGGAAGCGGAGAAGCTGGTAGGCTTCGGATCTATAATCCGGTATAATTCCTTTTGATTCCCGCAGCTCCTCTCAGCTCACCGCATCATGGTTTCTAGGTGGATTTGGAGGGGTTGAAATACACAGAGATGCCTGGAATCTTTCTCTTTGCAGTGGAGGTCGAAAATAAACCACAATGTCGTCGCGTCTGAGACTTCACCTCCTGGAAAAGTTGTCCTCGCTCAGGGAGAAATCGGAGCTTCTGGGCTCGACATATATCACACAAGTACACAGATCCGGAGACCGTGCGGCTGAAGCGAGAGCGATGGGTGAGATTGATGAACTTGGTCATCCAAGAACCTTCTCCAAATCTTCTTCGACAAGCTTTTGAAAGTCTCCCTTGATATTTTCATGCTCGCCAGTCCATTACCTTTTATTATGCTTATTGGAGCTGCTGCTCAGTATATTCCTAATCTCACACTTTTGAGGGCTCATCCGCTCTCCCAGTCTCTGAAGCTCGTGAGCTACTCCCCCTTCCCAGTTGAAATTATAGGAGTCTAGTATCTCATTTACCAGGTAGCCACGACATTTCCTTTCGTGTTCTCGGCCGTGGTAGGGCGGACATTAACATTGGTGGCAACGTGGGGACTCCACCATAGGATTTCGAGTGCCTTTTTCCATTAGTTCTGAGCTTTTATTGGCGTTTCGTGACACCGCCCTGTTTCTAGGGTCAACATCATGTTCCCCGAACGCTGCACACCCCTTGTGGAGTGCCTTTCAATTATGGTCATTTTCAGGTTCGAAGTCGCCACTCTGCATTACCCTTCCAGCAGTCTCACAAGACCTCGATGAGTGGATAACTGATTTTTTTCATATGATGACGGGCAACATTTGCTAGAGTCTCACAGATTGGAATCTCCACACTATTGGAACAATAACAACACAGCTTCTTCTTCAATCGGTCAATTGCCTAGGACTTGGACTCCTGTTACTATGGGGTCTATCTCCCATTGGTTCGAGTCATTTTTAAACACTATCACCATTGTTGACCACCTCTCTTTCACCAATCCAAGAATCAACTATTTCGACACAATCCAAGGGTCATATTTGGCGAACCAACCTCGAAGCTGATATTCCGCGGCGGATCAGCTAGGTTCTCATCCGAAGAGAACTTTGCAGGAAGAAAGGACGACCGGGCTAGGGAGAGATGTCTGAGGGTGAACTTTACCCAGAAGGTGTTATTAAATGCTTAATAAAGGAGAGATAATTCAAGTAAACAACTCCTACTTCTTATACACCATCGAACTCGGGTCACCAGCTTTTTATCCCGCTATACTGCTTGCTTTATTATCATCGTCTACATTTTCACTTTCACGAGACATCGTCCAAATCACATGAGCCCAAAGGATAACCTTATCCAACTTCGAGCTGATTCTGATACCATTCTCTGTTTTGTAGTTGGACTATACTTATATCAGTCCGAGATGTAGCTTTTAATTAGGGGCGCGATGTGCAAAAAATTGGGGAAACTCTTAAGGACAGGCTATGATCGGTTAGATAGAGACGGTAAGAGGTAACAGGGCGGTGAGATACAGTTGATGGAGGTAGAATTGCAGAATATGGGAAGAATTCCATGTGGGCGGTGTCCAATGGCGGCAGCAATTTGAAAGCGGATTTTGACTTCTCACTTATGTACCTACCTACTTTGGTATCCCGCCGCCGTATACACTACTCTCCCGCTCAAGGTTATCTTCTGCCCTCTCACAAACTTGAGAATGAACCTTGCAGCAAAGGACGACATTGAGGAGCTATAAAATGAGAAGTGTCCGTGGCACAACGGCGAAGGTGATCGGTGGCAGCTGGTGATACTTGACATCTCCCATTCGAAATATCTCAGATTCGACGGATTAACAGTAGATAGAAGAATATCATGATCTTCATTTAATACGCCTGAGCATGGTATCTAACGTTTAGCCTCGCTTAAGCCCCTTTTCATAGCTCACTCTTCGGAAGAGTCGCAACCTTCTCCTGGAACAGCTTCTCGGCTTTGGCCCACACCGGCACATTTCTCCAGTCCTTCAACTGCAATAAGCTTGGTAATAGGTCCTTGCTGAACGCCTCGCTTGCCTCTCTGGGCAGCAAGCTCGGTAAGTGATCAATACTAATCACGCTTAATCTTGGTCCACCCTTAACCTCCACTGGAACAGTTGGCTCGTTGAACGTAGTTGCAACAGTGTAGACGGGAATCGGGTTGTTGGGATTTGTGGTATCAGCGCTGACGTCGCAGATAACAGAGAGCTTGCGATTAGGGGTATCTAAGCTCTTCATGTCGACGAAGTTCGGGATCTTGGACATCAGGTATATGCAGTTGATGAAGATGTCGCTCTCTACAATCTCGGTGAAAGGTCCGCCCCCATCTGTCTCCGCCATATCCCACTTCAAGACGTTCTCGGTAGGGACACCTGCTCTTAAGCAGAGGTCCACTGCTCCACTACCGCATCGTCCCAATGCACCAATGACTAGAACTCTGGGATCCTTTCCGCTCTTCTCCTTTCCTGCTGCGATCGCCTTCTTCACGTCGACGATCAAGGCATCTTCGTTCGGGTAGCTCGATACGCTGGGGAAAGGCTCTGAAGCGGGATGGGTGAGTTGCCATGCCCATGTTTCCAAAGCTAATGCCGCACCAGCAAAACCAGCATGGTATCCGAAGGCAGCAACACGGCGCCCGCGAGAATCCTGCAAGAACTCGAGGTCTAGGAGGGTCCCGCCGCCGCGAGGGAACCTTGAGAGGACCTTCTCCCAACCGCCTTGTTGCTTATAGCAATGGGCGAATTGGATATGGACGTGCTTGAGAGGGACTGGCAGATGGTCAGCAGAAGCCTTGGAGCAGTTTAAGGAAATGAGAACGTGGATTGGAGCTTACACTCTTCAACTGGAAGCTCCTTCAACCCAATAATAATGTGGTCTGTTGGAGCCTCACGCCATGTATTCTCTGGCACCAGCGTCGCACCAATCTTCTCAAACTCGCTGTCATCGAATATTCTCTCCGGGCTGCGCTCAACATTGACTGTGTATCCCGCGTCAATCAGAGCTTTGGCTGTAGTTGGCGTAAGAGCAGATCGGTGTTCGAGTGCCTTGCCCACTGACGATCGCATTAGTAGGCGTCGCAACATCATGTCAAAGGGGTCTTACACTCGGAACGAAGATGTAGAGTAGTTCCCGACATGATGACAAGACTGGAGGTTTCAATTGAGTGCTCAATTGAAATTTGGAGGAGATTGTGGTGGCTTGAGCAATCCGGAGATTGAGCTCTCTTTTGACAGCGGCAGAAAAAAAAAGCTTCACCCGCTGAGTCACTCACCGCCAATAACTTTTCAGTAAGGAATTGTCCAATGGGATCAGCTTTACAAAGCATCACGCGATCGGGACGTTTCTACAGAAACATACGTATCTTCCATTCTAGCTTTTGCAGTCTTGAGTTTGGAAATGATTTCTGTCAATATTTTTATTCTCAAGCAGCGCGGGGTATACTTCGGCTTCGCTATGCCCCGCCATCGCGGGGGGATTTGACCACTCGCCTTCAATTCCCAAGTCTTGACACCTATTTACCTATCTAGGTAGGTACAATCGGTCATGTTCCCGAGGTCCTTTCCCTCACTTTTTAAGATGTTGTCTTTCGTTCCATCAATTCTTGAATGCAGACTTGTTCTTAAAAAAGATACCAAACTGTTGGCTATGGCGTTTATTCTGAAACTGGTCTCGAAATGGAAGCAAATGCTCGGAACAACCATCGTGGGCTTCGCCTCTGAGTTCGGTGCATACGAGGACCCCGTGAGTACCTCTGAATACCCTTAAAGTCATGAACTCAAAACAAAGAGTGACGAATGCTCGGTTACTCCTCGATCCGCACCATGCAAGCCACCAGATCTACTTTATCTTGCTCTCCTATATCGGGAACCGGTTCACGGCCGAAGAGCACCTCTCTACTGTGTTTCTGCGGCCCCAGTTCGTTTTTGCAAATTCCGTTCTGCGGTTTCTGATCCCCAAAATACAGATGTCATTGCCATCAGGTGAATAGTCCTCAACTAAAGTTTCGAGCCCGTGCTCCTCGTTGATTCTCGTGATGTTTTGTGTACGTTTCCTCGTTCTCATAAGCCTCTCTTGGTACCACCAAAGCATCCATACCAGATACGGCCAAGCTCTTGGTGGGATGTAGTAACGATCTCCCGGGGTCTCAATAGGCTGGTTGACCGGATTGGGTCTCTTTCGGAAGCATGACCTCCATCAAAAGTCTATCTAATGATCGTCTTGGCAGTGACATCCAATCATCTATATCCTCAAAACTTCCAAGAAAGTCTGTCTATGGCTTGAACTTTCTCTATGCTAATCTGGCACGCTAGCAGTAATTCCTCCTTGCGTACTTTCCGCTATTCTATTCAGCTACAGGTATGGCTTTCTCTTCTCGATTGCCGAGTGCTCTCATCGTTCTTTTAATCTTCCAACTATTTTATAATATTGTTCTTGCGTAGAATGGTACCGTGACTGAGAATTTGCCTGGGTTCGGGGAAACGGTTCAAGTCCTAGGGGCAGTGAGTATCCTAATCTCGTCTTCCTTTTCATCATCTAACTCTCACAGATGGACAGGACGGACCAAGACTTCAAAGATGGCCTCGATCTCGATCTCGCCCAAGAACCGTACTCTCGTAGTCCAGCAAAACACCTCTCCCCTCGGTGCCCAGTTCATAACAGGTACAAGTGGAGAACCCTTCGTCGCTCTCCAAAACTACTCCTACATCATCAAGATGAACGAGACAGCCAACAACCTCATCGCCAAAATTGAAGTTCCTTACGAGCCAGAAATGCTGAACAAAATGGGCATCCAACTAGCCAACACTTACGTCGCGACTCTCGCAGATGACAAGAAGAGCTGGGTGGTCGACGATGCTACACGCAACGTTCACCAAAGTGAAAACAATACACGTATCATTCAGATGACCAGCCTAGATGGGGAGTACATGCTCATAGGATGCCAGACCGTGGACTCGAGCAACATCTTTGTGCAATTCGGTCCAAGGAGCAACCAGGACTGTCAACATGACAGGAGGAGTCGGTGTTCAGGAGGCCGAATTTATTGATGGACTGAGATTCTCAGTGCAGACGAACAAGTCGATGACTATGTATGTGGATATCAAGCAAGGCATCAACCCAGGGATCCTTCCACGAATACCCAAAGCTTGAACTCATACCTATGGATTGTTAATACGAGCGCGCCGTTTATGCAGATTAATGCCGAAATGAAGGTGCCTTGTAAGTCTACCTCTTCTGGTAAACCATTTGACGTGAGCTGATATCGAGACAGTCAACCGCAATATGCTTGTGGCCCTAAAGCCCATGGGCTCCTCTCCCTCGACCATGCTCATGGTTGCGAAGCGAGCTTTGAATGCCACGAGCGGACAATTCATGCCGGTCGACCCTAATGTCCAGGCCGTGCGAGAATTGCCAGAGGACAGGATTGCCATTCCAGGGATGACACAGCTGGATGGACAGTATATAATTCTTGTTACGGAGCCAAAAGCTGTTGGTGCCAGTGAGTTCTCCCTTCTCGCGCGCTCTGGGTCGGCATTGCTAATGATATTTATAGCATTAGCACCTGCCAATATTGTGAAGCCGAACAGATGATGGGTCCAACGGAGGATTGAGCTTAGACTCTCTAATAATGGCTTACTCGGAGTTTGGATCCCAGATACCTGACATCTGTAAATTATGATGTATAAATAGCTTATACGCAACCAATATAGAAGTCAACAGTTCGAATTTTGCCACAAATGCTATATATTGTACACTAGCTTACATCTTCGGTTTCGGGTCGGACCGTAGGAGTATTCCCAAAGCTTTCGAGTCCTCGATCGACTATTAAAGGAGCCACAAGCCTATTGTTATGAGCGTCGACCAAGGCTTGAGGATCTGTTGCAGCTGTCCTGAACGCAGCATATCGTTCGCCTACCTGTTTCAGCGACTCTTGAACTTCGGCCTCACTTGCAATGATTTCTTCTTTTTCTTTCTGAGACTCGTCTAAGCGTTTTTGACGTCTTGCCAGGTCCTGCTCCATGCTCCTTAGAGTATTCTGCAACTGCTCTAGACATTCGGAAAGATTTGGCAAGGGCGTAATCTTGGATGGGATCTGTGCAATAGTGACTTCGGGCTCCTTTGTGTATTTATGTAGGCCATCCATGCCGGCACGCGTCTGGGCAGCTTCATATGCAGCTCTCCTCTCTGCTTCTGAGTCATCAGACTCGTCGTCCGAGATTCCTTCTGCTTGATGGATCATCTCGGCCATCTCCTTCCTCTGCTGTCTCCTGGCTTCCCGTTCCTGTTTCTTGCCCAGGGAAATACGACCATCTTCGACGAACTCATCGAATCCTTCTCCCAAATCTTCATCTTCTCTCACTAGTCTGGTCTCCTCCTTCTTTTTTGGCAGAAACGACAGCTCTCGTCGCTCGTATCCATCATCGCCTTCCAAAGATATGAAATCTTGCTCGTGAGCCAATCGTGCCCTTCTTTCCTTTTTCTCCCGAATTTCTGCTTCACTAGGTATGAAAGCGGGGCTCGATGTGTTAGATACGAGTTGCTCGTCCACATCGTCCACGATCATGGCTCCTTCCAGTTCTGAAGCGTCCAGACCTTCTTCATCTTCACCAGCCGCTTGCTTCAAGAGATCTTTTGGCGTAGTAGGGGTAGAGCTTTTCAATTGGTTCAAATAGTCTTTGCTGTATGTTGGCCGCTCCTCATCGTCACGGTTGGGATATGGGAGACTGTTTCGTAGAGAGCTTCCTTTGATAACATTCCGACCCAGGGTTGCTTTCTTTGGTGTAAATGCTTCGTCATCTTCAAGAGCTTCTGCAGCATCTCCTGATATAATCTCTCCAGGTCCGAAAGAGAGTCTCGAAGACGCGGGCTTCTTTTTCTTCATCAAAGAGCTGGACCTCCCAATTGTGGGCTTATTCGCGATTTGAGGTCCATTGGTCCCAGTATCATCTCCAGTGTCTCCAGATTCTTGGTCATCGAAGGTTATGCTATGGCGCAACGAAGAGCTTTTGAGTGGCTTTCGGGTTATATTGGAAGGAGTGGTGCTTTTGATAACTATAATACTCGCGTCAGCTGCCTTCTCCTGATCAGCTTGGTGTGCTAGAGCTCCAGGGAACAACTTACCAACACTCACAGGCTCAGTTGAACCTTGGGTATCATTTGGGCCTCCTTCATCCTCTTCCTCAACTTGGATCTTTCGTACCTTCCGTTTGGAACCAAAGGTAGACTTCATTTTTGGTGAAGATGCGCAACGATATGATGGAAGGATAAAAACCGTCGTCTCTGAGATATTGTCATGAAATCGAAATGTCTGCTCTCCAAAAAGAGGAGGATAATTAAATTTTTGGTAGCCTTGAAGACGCGATTCACTATCGCCACGTGACTTCCACGCTAGTGCCGCCATCCAAAAAGATAACTTCATCGGCGTCGAGGCCGAAATTCCGCCTCTACAAATATCAACGGCCTCCCAAATCTATAGTCAAGATGCCTCAAGCTCAGCCAGAGCTCAAGAAGGTACGTTCAGCTCCTTTTCGACCCTACCCGAGCCCGAAATATTGCGAAACTCGACGCACGCGAAAGCATAAAGAGAATCGCGAAGGTAAGAACAAGAAAAGGGAGGACAAATGGACTGATCCCCGATTGCAGTACCTCGATAAACGGCTCTTCGTACAGCTGAATGGAAGCCGGAAGGTTATCGGTGTTTTGAGAGGATACGATGTATGTTCTGTAACCCACACTGCTGGCAGCCATGCTAATGAAACGAAGGTCTTCTTGAACATTGTGCTTGACGATGCGGTCGAGGAGAAGGATGGTGGTGAGAAGGTCAGATTAGGGATGGTGGTTAGTCACTTCGTTTGGAGTTATAAGAATAGAGGCTAATGCTGGATCAGGTCATTCGAGGAAACTCCGTTGTCATGCTCGAGGCTCTTGAGAGAATAGGTGGAGGCAGAGACAACAGGGATTGAGCGTGGACACAAAACCCATAACGAACGCACGCCTTTCTGGGAGGGTCAAAAGTTGTTGCATCTGGATTCATGGCGTTACGAGGTTCTTCGATAATACCATCACAAATAGGCAAATGGAAACGGCCATTTCTCTGTCAAGTCTTTTTTGACCCACTCTTGATTCTTGTAGAGTCTGATCACCCAAAAGAATCCCGGAATTCTTGACCGAGGCCTCTTATTTTCCCACGATAACTTGAATGTCGGCCACTGTCCTTGAATTGAAGATCTTCAAAGTCATGCTCTTCACAGAAGAGTATATCCCCTTTGCTTGAGCCCCTATATAACCATACTTTCTATGAAACCTCAGCCTGCATTTCCGAAAGCCACTGACCATTGTAGGAAACCAAGAGCTTTATTTGTGGTCCTAAACAAGCTCGACAAAGTGCTCGAAACAATTCGCCAATAGGTGATGCTGCGGCGGAGAGCCTGACTGTCGAAAAAGGAGACTTTTACAGATGTATCTTGATATTTGCTAGAATGCATTATGAGAAGCTAGTGGCGCAGTATCACATTACCATTGAGGAGCTAGTCAGCCTTGGAATCTTGACGAGGATTGATTTTGATAAGCTTAATTATATTTTGAAAACATGTCCAGAGATGCTGTGAGATATACTCAACCGTGAGTGCTTTGTACTGATCTTAGCAGCATCAATTAACTCAAAATAAAAGTTTCAATGATTCAGGTTTTGAATGGAGAGAATTGGCCAACGGTCAAATCAAAAGCTGGCCTTTTTCCGTACCCTCGCTTAAGCTCACTTCACCTTCCCCTTTTTTTGCTTCGCTTAATCTCACCTCAACAACACTCCCTTCGTCGCAACATACACGACTCGGTAACCTCGAGTCCTCCTGCTTCTCAACACCAGATTTTGCAGGGTTTCGCCCTTAGCAACTCCGCTGGCGGCCCTTTGCTTTCTGTTCGACCATCTTGAAGGCAAGCGGTGCTTCAACACGGCATCACACACAAAGCCATAGAAGCTGCAGAGGTCATACTCCTCTGCAATTATTTTGCGAGGAAATTAATTTTTCAAACCTCCACCGGTTCTTTGCCCATCCACATTAACAAAGAACAGCCCTTGGGACCAAAGCGCAACGGTACGACCACGCACAACCAGAAATCGAAATCGCTCCCGAACTCGTAACCATGGCATCAATGTCACTTCAGTGCCAACAAGAGGATGAGCTCTTGGTATTGACAATGATTGATGTCATCCTTGAGTTCATCGAGGAGGAGGAGGATACAGAGATGCTTGAGGACGCGTTGTTGGAGTGGATTGAGCAGAACGAGGACGAGGACATCGAGATGCTGGATGTTGAGTCAGAGTCAAAGAGCGAGAATTATGGTGCTAGACAGGTCAAGTCCAAGAGACAGGTCAAGTCCAAGGGACAGGAGAAGAAGGAGCTGACCCCTGAGAGCCCCAAGAGCTTGAATTGGGAGAGGGAGGAGCCCGAATATGTAAGTCTCCTAAATCCAACTATCTTACAGTGTCAAGAGTTCTCTCAACAGCCCCAACCAACTCTTGCCTATCTGCTCCTTATCTAGGGTGTATCTCCCATTGTTACTTTCTTATACCTGTTCATGCCCAACTGAAAGGGGTCAAGCCACATCTCACGAGTATAGCTTCTCCAATAGGAAGATACTGACTGCTCGATGATCTAGGTCCAAGACCTCAGTGACCACGATGAACAGCAGGCGTACGATGACTATATCATGGATGACAGTGAGAAGGAGGTCGAACACTACCCAAGCGACGAAGAAGATTACGACATTGAATATGAGGAGTACTAGTTGGCTTGCAAGCAAGGTATGGAAACACTCCAACACCAAATTAAATGATGAACAGTAGTGTCTGAGCTTTATTTTCATAGTGCATAGCTATTAGTGCTTTTTCACCTTCTTCGACTTCTTGTGGTCTTTTCCACCAATTTCTTGTGCATAAATCTCGGCAGCCGTTTCTCCCGCTTTTCGCTTTGTCTTCGTGCTTTTCACCGCAACCACCGGATTCTTCTGACCGCTTTTCGTCGCGTTCAGTACTTGTTTCTCGGCATCCACCCAGCCTGGCGCCCCTTCCTCGATTTCGTACCTGAACATATGTTAGATTAGAATGGCATCTGGAAGACGGTGCGGACTTACTGGTCTAGTGGCAAAGCATCAATCAATTCTCTTTGCTTCTCTCTCAACGCCTTCATGGCTTCGTCTCCTCCTTCCTCAAGTTCGTCTTCTAAGTTCGTCTCCAATGGCACAAATCTAGTATCGACAACTTCGTCGTCCAAAGCCCCACTGGCGTCTTCCCGACTCACGCCGATGGTTTCTCGCTTTGGCATATCTGCTTCGTGGGCACCAGATACCAAAGCACCGAAACGGGAGCTCATTTTGCGCATGATCTTGATGAACATGGCAAGCAATTGTGATGACGGTAGGGATAGCTCTTGTTCAATTGAGGACAAGTCTTTGCATTGAAGACCAACGGCCAATAGAATAGAGCACTGAATGCCAGTCAACTTGATGTCAGACTTCAATTGCCCCGTGAAGTATGCTTTTGCAAGGTCGGGAATCAAATCCAATATGACGTGGTAATCCAGCATATTATTTGCATATGACTCGAGGCGTTTCAAATCAAACGGAGACATCATGACATCCAGGTCCGATTTCGAAAACTGATGTGGCTGAACGGAAGTATCTAACTTCGATCCCATGTTCGCCGACTCGTCTATACTGAGAGCCAGCACGGAAGGGAAGTCCTTGAACTGGTATTTGAGAAGTTTCAAAAATCGGTTGTGGAAGTCTCTCGAGAATGCACCCAACCATGTCGTGTCTTCACTGCTGCCAAGTGGCCTGATCATGACACAAGTGTGCTCACCAGTCAACTCATTAGGAGTCTGTCTGAGATAGACTGGGGCGAAGGATGCTCGCTTCCAGAATCGGTGGAGTGGTTGGGTAAGACCATAACTCACACCAACATAATCGAGATTATCGGGTCGGCGCTCAGAGAGCTTGGAGAAAAGTGGTGGCATCTTCCGAATATCTCTGACTTTGATATCATCGTCCAAAAGCGAAGCATTGGCAAGTTCTGCGTCTGTAACTCTCGTAATTGTTTCTTCTACCATATCCACATCTTCGGATAGGTTGGCGAATTTGCCATCGTAGAAGTCGACCAGTAGCTCTAGAGCTTTGCTTCCATAACCCATTTGGATATAGTCCGGATTTGTTGCTATCCGCACGATTCGTGCGCCAGATAGGCCAGCAAATTCGTCATCCTGGAATTGTTGGCTGACAATCCAGGGAATGAGATCACCAGCTGCTCTCTTTCCTCTGCTCAAGCTGTTCTTCACGCTTTCCTTGCTGATTCTGCCTTCAAGCGCAACTTGAATCACACACAGCGGTTCGGGCAAGTGCTTGCTGTCTTCTGGAATGGGCGGTACGAGTACAAATAATTGATGTGCAGGAGCGTCACTCATCAGTTGGAGGTCATCAGGAGAGTTCTTGTAATGACTTGCAACATAGAGTGCAACCATCTGCTGTAAGAATTTTTCTGAAACTTCGTGGAATGAAAATAGGGTATCGCGGTTGACGTTAAGTAGCTGACATTGGGATGGGTCTGGGCACCCTTGGAGAGTGTTCAGTTTGGATCTTGGAAGTGTAGCATCAAGACAGAGTACCGTATTGAGCCATTTCTCAACAGCGTCGCCTTTCGAGTATCGAATGGGTTCGGCTAGCGTTACTTCGCGCAAAGAGCGACCACCCGAGAAACTGCTATCCTTGACCTTGGCAGCTTTTCCAGTTGATCGATCGGCGACTTCGGCATCTCCAGCCCCATTGTTCTCAGCTGCGCCTCTGGACTGCTCGCGGAGTTGCTTAATCAACTTTAAGGAGAGCGATCTCCCGGTACCTTCGTATCCATTGATTGTTGAGGCCATAAAGATCAAATATGGCCCCATGAGCTTCCGAATCAGGGGTAAAGGAATTGCAGCTGCCTCATCAATGACCAATAACTCGGCTTGACCGAGAACATGAGCATCCTGAGGTCGGATATATTGAATAGTCTGTCGATGTTGACGGTGAATGTTCACTCGTACAATTGCCTTGTTGAAATCTGGATTTGTGGATTGGATGATCGAGTAGTCCTCGTGATCCAAGTAATTGAGTGCGTCGAAGCCTTTGAAGATGAATTCGAAAAGTGTCTTTAAATTTTCAGGACTTGGTGATGTGATGAAGATATTGCTGTAACCGTGGGCAACAGCAGTCGCTACAGCAACGCCCAAAGCCGCAGACTTTCCTCTTCCTCTTGCTGCTGTGAGTGTTACTGTACTCCTCAACGTCTTTTCGGCTATAGCATCGACGAAAGTAAGCAGTGCTTTAGCTTGGTCCACAGTCTTCGCTAAGGTCACCAGAGAGCCAACAGGTTGGGTATCTTGCAGAGCTTCTTTCATAAGATCCAATTCTCTTTGTGACTCGCTTTTGGGCTCGTCCAGGTCCGGCGGGGGCAGAGCTGTCACATTCTTGCCACCGGAAATTGGCAGCACGTTGAGCTCGTCATCTATCACAAGACAAGCTTCACACTTTCCCAGAGACAGTATAAAACGTTCGTTGAATCTCGCAGTGACATCGTCGTGGGCTTCTGTTCGATATCGAGAATGAATGTCCATGGACAAGGTGTATAGTTGCTTCAGACTGGTCATTCCCTTCAAGAGTAGCACAACAAGTCCACCTCCTTCGACGGTTTCAATAGTCCTGGCCAGTAGGTTTGGAGTTATAGCCTCGAAATCTTGTAATATGCACATTCCGTATGTATTTCCCAGAATCTTGTCGGTCTCTTTGTAGTATACATATCGAATATTGTGCAGCGAAACGAAGAGCTCGAAGGGATCCTCGGTATTAGCTTCTCGAATACCTCGTTTAATCTCCTTCTTGATCTTATTTTCACGCTTCTTCCGGTGACTACAAAGCAGATTGTTAGCTTCTCAATAGAGAAAGGGCAGAGACAATACCCACCTAGTAAATCCGAGGAGCTTGTTCTTGTACGCCCAAAGGACTGATTTGTTCTGCTTCATGTCCATACTCGACATTATGTAGTGGAGGTGAACAATGACATCTTTGGACCTGTCTCCCACAACCACGAAAAAGCTGCGCTTCTTCTCTTGTACGCCATTGCGAATGAGTGCGGGGATCCGCGAGTCTCTTCGAGCAGGTCAGTAATTGTTTCGTAAAAGAGGATGGAGCACCTACACTGCCTTTTTCACCATTTTGACTGCTCTCCGACACTCCACACAGCTCAAAGCCCTCTCGATGGTGACATGCGCGTTGAATGTTGAGTTCTTGCTTTCGTTGTTCTACCTCTGAATTTTTTGGGCAGTTCGAACTTTTTTGTCGGCCGTCGTCGATTAGGGTTAGCGTTGTCAAGATAATGCAAGGCTGACATTATCCATCATTGGATGGTGCGAAGAGTTTACAGCCTTGCCTATGTTCACTAAAAGGGTTTCGGTCTAACTATGGTCATACATTTTTAATTTTCAAGTCTTTTCTTACGAGCTAGCTTCAGCTGGCAGAGAATTTCATGGCTATGATTTTTTCACTTCCCTAAGTCTTCATTACCTACGAAAGGATTCACGTCGTTGGGAGATGAGATTGCAAGTACCGGTATTGCATCTGAAGTTCGTCTCAGCGAAGCTGCTCTTGCGAGAGTTCTATTATTATTCTTACGTAGCTAAGCTTTTCGGGACGTAGAGGTCTAACTATGAAGTTCACTGCAAAGACTCAATAACCAAAGCAGAAGCCCCACCGCCACCATTGCAGATTCCAGCAACACCAATCTTTGCCTTCTTTTCTCTCAGCACGTTGATCAAGGTAGTGGTAATTCTTGCTCCAGAGCATCCGAGCGGGTGTCCAATAGCGACTGCACCTCCATGAATGTTGACCTTAGCCTCGTCCAGACCAAGAAGCTTCATGTTGGCCAATGCAACAACGGAGAAGGCTTCATTGATCTCATAGAAGTCCACGCTCGAGGCATCGACTTTGGCGTGCTTGAGAGCCTTGGGAACTGCCAACGCAGGGGCAGTGGTGAACTTGCTTGGAGCATGAGCCGCATCACCCCATCCAAGGATCTTAGCCAATGGTTTGAGTCCAAGCTCCTTCAACTTAGCCTCCGAAACGAGCACCAAAGCCGATGCACCGTCGTTGAGAGGGGCTGCGTTTGGTGCAGTGACTGTGCCGCCGTTTGGCAAGAATGCCGGTCGCATAGCCTTGAGCTTCTCAATATTCAGGTTCTTGACTTCGTCGTCTCTCTCGACCTTGATGTTTGGCTTGCCACGTCCTCCACTGACCTCCACTGGGACGATTTCGGTCTTGAAGATGCCTTCTTCGGTAGCCTTTTGAGCTTTTTGGTATGACTTGATAGCGTAATCATCCTGCTGCTCTCTTGTGATGCTGTGGTCTGAAGCACACAACTCTCCTGCCATACCCATATGCTCCTTCTTATCGTACGCATCAGTCAGACCATCCTTGAGAACACCATCCACCAAAGTCTGGTCACCATATTTTGCTCCGGTTCGAAGATTTGGGAGGTAGTGCGGGGTATTGGACATGGACTCGGTACCGCCAGCAACGATGATGTCGGCATTTCCGGTCATGATGGTTTGGGCGCCGAGAATGATTGCCTTCAGACCAGAAGCACACACTTTGTTGACGGTCGTGCAGACGGTAGCTTCGGACAGACCTCCTCCAATTGCACATTGGCGGGCAGGATTTTGACCAAGACTATCCCGATTAGTGTTCTGATTCTGGTCGGAGGACCAGCACTCTCACTTTGCGGACAAAACATTGCCGAAAAAGACCTCCTCCACCTCCTCTGGTTTAATTTCTGGGACACGCTCGACAGCCGCTGGGTTATGATTAGTACTTTGCAAATAGAAGTAGACTGCTAAATACTTACCCTTGATGGCAATGCCTCCCAATTGAACGGCACTGAGGCTAGAAAGAGAACTGCTGCTGTCAGTGTGCCGCCACGAAGAAGTGGCAGAAATGTTGCAGCCTACCCAAGGAAAGAACCAATTGGAGTTCTCACTGCAGAGACGATGTACACAGCTGCTGTCATGTTTACGATGAAGAAGTGTGAATTAGGTACGAAAAGGGAAGAGGAAAAGGTCTTGCAAAGTGGAAGTTGGGAGGGAAAGAAGTGGAGGGTTGCTGTGTTTATCAACCTCAGGAACTTTTTCAAATCTCAACAAACCTCACCGCCTGTCAAAATCGCACTAATTTCAGGAACCCGCCAGCTCCAGCTCATGGAACGTGGCGAAGCACATTTAATGATACCTCGTAATCAAGTTATTTGGCATTAACCGCCGGGATCGCGGATCAGAGGGCTGATTACTGATATTCTCCTCAAAGAAATCCTGCAGCCTACAGCACCTGCGCTGAAAACGAACCCCTCTATTTCAGGGGTACGAGGCTGAGGCACGTGATAGACCGCGCTAAAGAAGGCAACTTCCAAAATTTTGGAGCTTGTCGCGAGAAGGCTGGAGAACATAGAGAAGAGTCGCATTTTTGACCCAAACTTTAAGACTCTCTCTCTACCCTTTCGCCCGCCATGGATGACCTTTACGATGAGTAAGAACAAATCTCAAACCAGTTCTACGCATATATACTAATATCTCGTCAGATTTGGTAACTTCATCGGCGAAGCTGAAGAATCCGAGGACGACAGTCAACATGGCGTTGATGCTGGGGCATATGTGTACGATGAGTACCCGGAGGAAGAGCCAGAGATCACTGGGCAGGAGCTGATGGAGATTGATGGTGAGTCTGAGAGCTTTCTGTAGAAGCTGTGCCAACTGACATCTTATAGAGGATGGACCTTCCAATGCAGTTATATTGCACGAAGATAAACAATACTATCCAACAGCACAACAAGTCTATGGAGAAGATGTCGAGACTATGGTTCAAGAGGAGGATGCTCAACCTCTTACACAACCGATCATTGCTCCGGTTGAACAGAAGAAGTTTACTATACAGGAAGCTGATCTTCCACCGGTGTTTTTCGAGAGAAGTTTTATGACAGACCTGATGAACTTTCCAGAGCAGATTCGGAATATTGCATTTGCGGGACATCTTCATCATGGGAAGACTGCTCTTATGGATATGTTGGTCCTCGAGACTCACGACATTACAGGCCGGCTAGAAAAGAAAACTGGGAAGAAGAGAGACGAGCAATTACGATACACCGATGTACATGTCTTGGAACAGGAGCGTGGAATATCGATAAAGGCGGCACCAATGAGCTTGGTCTTGCAAAGCTCCCAAGGAAAATCACACCTGCTGAATATACTGGACACTCCGGGCCATGTCAATTTTGTAGACGAAGTTGCCTCGGCTCTCCGGCTCGTTGATGGCGTTGTTCTTGTGGTCGACGTTGTTGAAGGTGTGCAAGTCAATACGGAGCAGATCATCAAACATGCCGTGTTGGAAGGCCTACCACTCACCCTGGTGGTCAACAAGATGGATCGACTGATTTTAGAGCTCAAACTCCCACCTACCGACGCATATTTCAAGCTCAAGCACGTTATCGAGGAGGTTAATACGGTGATTGAGAATACATTAGCTGGCCAAGGCGAGAAGCGAAGACTTAGTCCAGAAAAGGGCAATGTTCTATTTGCTTGTAGCAGCATGGGCTGGTGCTTCACACTGCAATCATTTGCAAAGCTGTACGCAGACAGCTATCCTCCCAATTCCAAAGCTTCTCCTGGAATCAACGCTCAAGAATTTGGCCGACGGCTGTGGGGTGACATTTACTACAACCCTAAGAAACGATCATTCACCCGCAAGGGTCTGGAGGAGCGTTCCAAGCGTTCATTTGTGAACTTTGTCCTGGAACCGATATACAAGCTATATTCTCACACCATTAGTGAGAGTCCGGATGATTTGAAAGAGACTCTTTCTACATTAGGCATAGTACTCAAGCCCTCTCAGTTCAAGGCTGATGCCAAAGTGCTACTGAAGCTTGTATGCGAGCAATTTTTTGGGCCGTCCAACGGATTTGTCGACATGATTGTGGAACACATCCCCTCTCCCGTTAAAGCCGCCGAGGCCACGATTCAACGGTATTACACTGGACCCCTTGATACAGCCGTTGTCAAAAGTATGAAAGAGTGTGACCAAGACGGGCCTTTGGTGGTCCAGATCTCTAAGTTGTTCAACACTGGGGATGCCACTGGATTCAATTCATTCGGACGCGTCATGAGTGGAACAGCACGACCAGGCACTCAGGTGAGGGTGTTAGGCGAGGGTTATTCAATCGACGACGAGGAAGATATGAGCATGGCAACAATTTCCGACGTCTGGATTGCTGAATCGCGGTACAATATTCCCACAGATGGCGTTCCGGCAGGCAATTGGGTCTTGTTGGGTGGTGTGGACAACTCCATCGTTAAATCGGCGACACTAGTTCCCCCTGTTTTGCCAGACGAAGAGGATGCCTACATCTTTAAGCCGATTACACATTTCACCGAGTCGGTTTTCAAAGTGGCAGTCGAGCCTATCAATCCCTCAGAACTTCCCAAGATGCTGGACGGTCTCAGAAAAATCAATAAGAGTTACCCTCTTATTACCACCAAAGTCGAGGAGTCTGGGGAGCATGTCATTCTCGGCACTGGAGAGTTGTACATGGATTGTGTTCTGCATGACCTGCGTCGGCTGTACGCCCAGATGGAGATTAAGGTGTCTGATCCAGTCACAAGATTCTGTGAGACCGTGGTTGAGACGTCAGCGATTAAATGTTACGCCCAAACGCCAAATAAGAAGAACAAAATCACGATGATTGCCGAGCCGTTGGATCAGGGTATTGCAGAGGATATTGAGAGCGGGAAAGTCAGCATCAAGAGTCCCATCCGTGTCATTGGGAAGTTCTTCGAGGAGAATTATGGATGGGATTTGCTGGCTTCTAGAAGCATTTGGGCGTTCGGACCCGATGACTTGGGCCCAAACATCCTTCAAGATGATACCTTGCCATCTGAAGTGAGTAAATTTGCCGAGCTCATAGGGTACACAAAACTCTCTATCGGTCCTTTTATGCTGACACAATTACAGGTGGATAAGAAACAATTACTGAGCGTGAAGGACACCATACGTCAAGGTTTCAGTTGGGCAACTCGAGAAGGCCCTTTATGCGAAGAACGTGAGTGGCTCCTAACCCCGGTTCCTCTGACCCTCCTCTTCAATCTAAGCACTTGTTCTGCAGAGTTCTTGAGAAGCGGTGAATACTCAATTGCCAGCCTTTCATTGGTTACAATACGGCCGACGTGAACATTCACTAACAATCCTTGTAGCCATCCGCAACAGCAAGTTCAAAATCATGGACGTTACATTGGCTCCCGAAGCGATCTTCCGGGGAGGCGGCCAGATCATCCCCACTTCCCGACGCGCCTGCTACTCCTCATTTCTCATGGCTTCCCCACGGCTAATGGAACCGGTCTACTCATGCTCCATGACTGGACCTGCAGACTCCGTCACGTCCCTCTATACCGTCCTAGCTCGTCGAAGAGGTCACGTATTATCAGATGGTCCTATTGCCGGTACGCCGTTGTACCGCGTTAGTGGTCTCATTCCCGTCATCGATTCTTTCGGCTTTGAGACAGATCTGCGCATTCATACTCAAGGTCAGGCCACTGTAAGCTTGGTGTTTGATCGTTGGAGCATCGTTCCTGGAGATCCCCTGGACAGAGATGTCGTCTTGCGACCGCTGGAACCAGCAAGCGCTCAGGCGACAGCTCGCGATTTCGTGCTGAAGACGAGGCGGAGAAAGGGTTTGAGTGAAGATGTCAGCGTTGCGAAATTCCTCGAACCAGAACTTTTCTCGAGCCTAAAGGAGAGTGGGTTACTTGGAGATGGTTAGACAAAAGTTCTGCAAGCTATGGTGGATCGATATTATGGAGTTGGGATGGCATGTGGGGATGGCATGTGACATGATCTCGATCTCGAGCATTCCTGGCGTTTTGAGGCGGCATGTGTATGATAGCTCAGAAAAGTCAATATAAACCACTGTGGTTGAGTGGTTATCACTTGCGCAATCTTCCAGCACGCCTCCATCCAACCACGTCACTACCATATTACCAAATAATCAAAATATGACTTGAGGACGCCGTCTAATACGTAGCTTATGGCATTCAATTTCACTCCTTCATGCATTGGTATCACCGAGCTTCCTTAAACATTCCACATTGCAGAAGTACATGACTAGTTACACTTCGCAGGATGCAAGTCTGGCAGACGGTTATAGCCTAGCCCCCAATATGTGATTCCATCCAATTGGGGCTGTGCGGCCGCACCATGCTTGCTAGTTTCCAGCCCGCAAGAACGCAATAATTGCCCAGAGCCACAGATGCAACTCGTCGGGCCGCGTAAGAGTGAGATTACGGTACCAGGTCCCGGGGAAGGCTCACCTCGCTCCTTCAGAGGCTGCAGTGCACGTGGGATGACTCGATAACCCTAATCGGGGAAGTCCATTGGATTGCAAGGCTCAGCAAGATGACAATTGTCACAACACGAGTTCGATTGATTAATTCGCTAGTGTCAGGTTTATGCTTATCTGAGCCTTCTGCAGAGGGCATCCATGAAAACAAATCGCGGTTTCCTGCTCGAAGAAACATCCTGGATTCGGCGATATATATTATCGTAGAGTATAGGCGGGGGACAAGCCTGCTATTTATCTGGCTTAACGGGAATCTTGGGACGAGAGCAGGGAGGGGGCCGCGTAACGGACAATTGCGCCTTAACAAATAAATCACCGAGGCTGCTTCTGCTCTCGGCTCGACATCCGCTGTCAGAATTCCAGATGGTGGCTGGGTTGAGCCTGGAGGGGAGGGATACTTGAATATTGAACCATTTTCGCCGAGAACGCGGACGAAAGAAATCCGTCCATGGGTCTGAATTATTGAAAAGCCGTCAGTTTTGGGTTCAAGCCATGGCGTGCAGGGGGTTAGGTCTCTTTGGGATACCGCACGAGGATATCCATTCTAGAGTTTGGAGACGAGGTGGGGCCGGCTGAATAGTGGCTGGGAGTAGGAACCGCAACCTGTGATATGCCGCTAGGTTTATGCTTGGGACTACTATTCCCCCTCCTGAATAGATGTTAGTAAGTCAAGGCCGGCACGGATATTTTGTGGCGAATTTTGGCTCGTGCAAGCCTTGACGTACTAACCATTTATTCAAGGGGGGGATAGTACTGCTTAGGGCTGCTCAGGTTTGTTCATTGGATGAGGCTGGAGAGACGTTAAACTCGTCTAGGGTTGCTTGTTTAAAACCGGTCTTCAGGGGGTTTGCGGTTGAGGCGATCTGACGAGAAAGTCGGAGCGGATGGAGATACCCTGGATGTGATATGGTGCAGCATGAGCCTGCATAATGCAGGCAGGGTTTAGCACACATGGTGAGAAGGGAGGTTCTGCACTGCATTTGAGGCACATGAGCGATTGCCGCAGACAAGGTTACCAATGTTCGCTTTCTTGCACTTGCGTCGGCTATGTCAGGGGTGGCAAGGTAAAAGATGCGGTACGTGATGGGAGGAAAGGGTTTCAATATTTACTTCGTAGCCTGGGGTGACATGCGCGCGCCTACGCTCTACCTGACGTCGCTCAAACGACGTCAGGTTCGTGGTGGGAAGAGCATGGGTAGCCATGAGCCAGACAGAGGGATATCAAACAGGAATCTCGAAGTCAGAATGGGTATCAAAATTCAAGCACAACAGAAATATAGGGTCAGAAAGCAAATAAAACTATTCTCAAACTTCCCAGGTCTCCTGTACGCCGTAAGCCATGCTGTCTATGTACAAGCAAGATATCGAGGAGTCGTGAGATATCTTGTGACGTGAGTTTCTCAAAATCTCGCATCTGACGGACTAGTAGATTCAACGAAGAATCCTAGGCCATCAAGAGTAGGCGTCCATGCAAGGCTTGTGCATCTTTCTCAAGATGCCCATCAGGTTTTCGTTCTCCAATGCCGCAGCCACACGTTCCTTGTCCGCCAGTTGCTTGTTGACTTCTTCGGCCGAACTGTGAGTACCCTCCTTAATCTTGACCTCGACCCGATAACTTGGTGGCAAAGCTTGTTCTAATCGTACACGGACGCCAAGGCCGATGACAGTGGCAAGTGAGCAGTGCGTAACGGTGGGAGTAAGCTCGACCAGGACGCGCGAAAGGGCAGCGGGATTCGTAAGATCAGATGGCGCGGTAAGGTGGACATCTTGAAGCTTAACGACACCAAGTGATGCCAGTGAGAGAGGGTGCTCAGGGTCGGAAATTGGGGCAATGAGTTCTATGAAACGTCAGTCGTCAGATCGCCGGGAAACACTCCTGGGTTCTCCAGTTTTTTTGATAATAACAGCAACAACTATAAACAGTCCCTGAATCAGGGTATTGAAACAGTCATGAGCTAATAATAGGTATGCCAACTAAACATAGTACAAGAGACATATTTTGAGGAATTGTTACTGGCAAAACCCATATGTCTGCAACTACTAAGGAGCAAATATTTCAGATTTAACAAGGGTCAAGTGTATGAAAAGAGAAGATGTGGGAAATTCAGGATGCATACCATAGACTTCTTGCTCATCGATAGGCTCAACCGACGAATCATCCGAGTCTGTGTCTTCAAAATCTGACATGAAATATGGATCCAGCGCCCAGGGTGGCTTCTCGTTCATAATCTTCTCGATGGGATTCTTGGGCTTGTCCTTGCCATTTCTTCGACTTCTTCGTTTGGGAAGTTCAGACACGCTCAAGATCGTTGGGTTTGCGTTGTCGAGCTGTCCTCCCGCCATGGTAAGGATGGGACGGCAATGAGTGGTAGGTTGAGAGGAAGACCTGGCAGATCTGAGGCACGGCGTATGGTGGTCTTTTTGATGTGGGTTTTCACTCGATGGTGAGCAAGTCTGTCGGTTCGAGGGCTGGGAGATGTTAGAATTGAAGTTGAGGCGAAGTTGAAGTTCTTGATAACTTCTCCGAGGCGCGCCTTATCGATAACGGGACCCCTCGTCGCACGTGACCAGTTCCCCGTTTTGAGTGGACAAGGCTGAGAAAAATATCTAACTTCCCTTTCAACAATAATGTTAGACAAGTCTGAACTTTTCGGAGGTCTCATGAGCTCGAACAAACACGGTCTCGACTGGAACACTCGCCTCTTCAACTTGTGAATTTGGCGCCGAGAATCAATACAGCCTTACTGACCCAGTGGCCAGCAGCGATGGTATCATTACTACCCTTCCTCTCCAATTCTCCAGTATATTGTCAAGAGGAGGGCTCCATTCATCTTACTTTCACCGCGACGTATTTCGCCTGAGCTGAAAATAGTATCATGATCCTGTCTCCTGGTCATAATTAAGGCGTTAAGTTTCGCTGAAAATACCCCAAACATTCATGTCTTCGCCCAGATATGCCATCAGGATCATCAAGGTTTCTTAGGATGTTTTCAATTGTCCGATCACGTCAACGTTATCTCTATCTAGCCGACGACCTTCCTTAAACTTTAATTCTTCGTTTTCGCATGTCGTTGTGGTTTCCTAATTTTCCACGTTTCCGTACGGCTTCAGATCATGGAATACCGATACTACTATCACTAGCTATCGCAAGTGATGGATCGATGACAAGTTCGATACACCGGAGTGATCAAATCATGTTCTCCTCGAAGATCAGCAAACAGAGTCTGTTATGCTTAGGAATCACACCAGACCTGAGTAACTGTATTTCGCTAGATCAGATCGCGAACCAGAATTCATCGTCGCGCACGTCTCGCCACAATGAGCTTCCGCTCGATTCCCTGGCTTCTTTTCTTGCCGATTGAGCATAAAAGATAAATCTGATGGGTCTCAGTTCTTGACAGCATACGTTTCTAGATCGTTGCGGCGGGCACGGTGGATCCTTTACCGAGCAGTTAAGAGAAGGTATGATTGTGTACTCAGGAGTGAAGTCACATCGAACGCCTCATCATGGAATCATCATCCGCCTTGGAACGCTGCGGTTTGAGGGAGAATCAGAAGAGGCATTCAATTTGCGCTAGCTTTCCCGTCTGAACTAATCGAAAGATCTTCAACGGGGTTTGCTACACAAAAAGTTAGAAAGTGTTCCAACGTCCCGGCCATAAGAATTAAGCTCCACGGTAGAGCGGCTGACCCAAAATACAAAACCCGCAAAAGCGGTAATCTGCGCCTCCCTGCTCTTCAAGCGGGATGCATTGATCGATAATTTTGAGATGGAAGTTTGTAGGGAGATGGTGGCGTAATCTCTGCATGCAGCCGCAATAATGACTCTAATGAGACCCCCAGGGCTTCCGCGTCCTTCCGCGAGGAACCCGCATACCAACCAGGCAGGAAGAGCTCGCTTTCATGCATGGAACAAGGGCAATTGTTCTCCCGCCAATGCTACCCACTAACCCTTGTTCTGTGGGGTTTTCTCAGCATGGGAGTCCCTCTCACTACCAGCGGCGGTAAATCGACATGGTGTCTCGGTCTCTTTCTCGCCTCAATATTTGAGATTTGGATATTTTCATATCCTCCTTCACCTCTTCGACTTGGGAACTAAATCTCCATGTCTCCTAGCTGGAGCTCTTCTTATTTCCTCCTTATCTCCTGGATTATACGGCTCTTGACGTGCGAAGTATCTCACAGGCGACCCCTCTTGAGTGCCGCTTTTTCTGTCCACGGTGAGCCATGTCACATCATCCCAATCAGGAAAACTAGTGGAATATTCCAAGGATACTTTTCATGGCGCGCGGGGTAATTTTCGCATTGGCATAGGCCAACGATTGAATATTGAAGGCATTCAATATCGAAGTGCTGAATCCACAAGCAACTTCCGGGCTTGCCGTACTATTGAGCGTGATTCGTATACTGATATGGGCGACCACATTCAAATTACCCGTAGGAAATTTGCAAGCTCGGTAGTGAACTGCTCAGCAATCAAGTCAGCCTCCGATGGCCTGAACTTTGAAGAAGCTTTCTTCAGGGGTCATCAAAGTTTTCTGGTCGCCGACATATGGGGTAAGTTTGACGACTGAGACAATGGACTTGGAGAAGAGATTGGTGGAGAGTGGCACGGTACGGGCATACGAAGAAACTGTAGCTGGTACCGAGCAGAGGCGATCGAGCTATGGTTCTGGGTCAGGCACCATAGGTTGCTGGTGCTTTCTCGTAGCGGGATGATGTCTTGCTTGCCTCCAGCGCTCGGCAGCCATCAGGGAAACGAGTTTCCAACTTCCTGGGATGTGCAACGCCGTCGGCTAGGAGTGCAGCAGTGCAGCAGTGCAGGAGTGCAGCTGGGCAGGAGGCTGGCCGTGACAGAGACTTTGGCTGGAACGCCTCCTGTCGATGTGCTGCAGAATCTTGCTCGTAGTTTGCCTCTTACCTGCTTCCCGCATGCGAGCTCGCCACGCAGGTTTCGATCCATGCCCTCCTTCCAAGGGCTTTGGGGTTTTGGAGATCGCAGGTCAACTCCACTCACTCCACTATGGTGTGCCCATAACACCAAATCTACATCCGTACTTCGTATATCCCACCAGGTGGCCCGCAAACGATCAGATACTATGCCTGAAGCATACTTTCCTGGCTCACTAAGCATTCACTAAGCAGAGTTAGGTAATTGCATCTTGGCCCACGTTTCACTCCACTCTACAGAGTTGTTCTAGTATTAGTTAGAAGCGTGCGCTACGAAAAACACTGCCTATTTGGCTCATAGTGCTCAGCGCTATTGTGGAAGGTGGTAAGTAGGATTTGGTAGCTTTGACAGCGGCAAAGCTGCGCCTTAGCGGGCAAGGAGAGTACCATTTCTGCTGCCGGCAGGTCAACACCACCACTGCAACTGCGCTCCCTATCTCTACGGCCGACGAAGCATCTACGAATCCGACGACGAATCTCACCGCGACAACACCAACGCCTTCCTGCCTGTGTTTCAGCCTCAACACCCATTGCGACAAACATAGACAGTTCAGGCACTGTCGTCGAGCCCAGAACTCCTGCGGGAACCAAGCTCTCGAGATCGGCCATCTCAAACAGCTCGAAATAGCAGCAGCGTCCGATCTCCAGCCCTCCTTACCCCTTCTCCAGCCCTCCTTTCATCCAATGTGCAGACAGACGAGCAGAAATAGCGCGAGAACTGCTATTGTCTCTCGCTGTGTGGAGCGTCCGGCACATCTCTGCTTCTTCTGCGCAGACTCACTGCTGTCCCACGGCGCGGGGACTGCTATCAGCCACCATCGACTCCGCTGGCCGCTTCCTCGGCATCGCCCCACCCACGAATTGCCTGCGAGTCCCAGGAGAATAAAATCGTCTCACACGTGAAGAGTGCAGCGCAGCGCAGCGGAGACTAGGAGCTTCGACGGCCTTCGCAACGTTCCGCGATGCAGGGGTGATGACGGACCTGGCGCAAGTCTGAGGAGTTCTTCATTATTCATTCAAAAAGAGGGGCAATATACAGTAACCTCGACACCCCCGTCAGCTTGTGGACAGGGAACACGATACTGTACCGTCGTGAATGCCTGCCCAGCCCAGTACTAGCCCAGTACCAGTCCAGTACCAGTCCAGTGCCCCACAGCCCACTAGCCGTTTCCACTAAGACTTTGACACCCCCCAGCACCGCAGGCGCCCACAATCCCTCACTTTACAGCGGCCTTTCTCACGCTGCTCCATAGCACAGGGTCCTTTGCGACTGATGCGCTGAAGCGCGTTCCTGACAGCATCAGATCACTCCAGTCCGCACATATCTTCGCGCGGTTACAACGGTACTACGAGTACAAACTCCTGCCCTGCCTGCGGTGTGGCATTCGTTGAGTTCTTCCAGGCCACAGGTTCGTGCATGATTGTGAAGTACACCTCAGGAGCAATCAAATCTGCCGTTCGTTTGTGCGAGTAAGCTTGCGGCTTCAACCTCACACCCTCTTCGTCCTGTGTACCTATGCGGATTCGGTAACTTCTGGTACCACCGTCCACCCACTCTCATCTCAAAATAAAGGTATGCCCTGATCACCTTATGCGGTTTCGTATACCCAAGTCCCTTTTGATCCTGATTAGTCCGACGACTCGTGGCCTTGCTAAGCAGATACCCAGGCGCATACGATCTCTTTGGGCGAAGTCCTCGGAACCTTGCCGGGACCTTAAAGTTAAACATATCCGCAATCGCCATTTCCTATCGGCCATTATTTGTTTCTCACTCGTTCAGATCCAAGGTTCGAATTCGACACTTGGCGCGGGTCCCTAATATCATAGCACCTTCCGCTCCAAGGTGCACTATTGGGAATCCACTCCGGTCCCAGAGATATATCATCAGAGGACCCTTATCGCATTCGGCGCACAATGGTTGGAGACCCAGGAATTAGGAGACTGCTCCCACAAAGCTCACAGATGCAGAGCTTCTCGTTCGCCCCAAATAATTTTGGGCAGAGGGAAAATCAGAAGAGTGCGCTTCCAATCCTTCTGTACGTGTCTAGGTATCATGTCTGACTGGATCTAGACTATGTCTTCGTTGACGAACACAACCGGCACAAACGGTTAAAGGGTACGTTTCATGGTATGCTGTAACTCATAGTTGCTGATTGCGCGCAGTGATGAGAGCATGCGAAGGATGTAGACGGCGCAAGATCAAATGCGATGCTGCTACAACCAATACCTGGCCATGTTCTGCATGTATTCGACTGAAGTTACATTGTGTGCCTCCAACTGTCAACTATGACCGCGACTTTCCTTCAAATCCCCAGGACTTTGCGCCTGAGAGAGTAGGGTACGACAGTGGTGGAAGTGGTGATGATGAATATCATCAGCAGGTTTCGATGCAGCACCAATTAGGCGGACCACACAAGAATATTCCTCCGATTTACACTCACCAGGTGCCCTACGCGGATCCGGTAGGAGTCTACCAACCCTCACCTTATGGCGAACCATCCTCTGGCCACAGCCAGACTAGTATGCATTACAATAGCATGCAAACTCCAGTCAGCGTGATCGATCAACATCAACATTACCCACCGCAGAATGTATTTCCTACTCCGCCTCTGCCGCAGCAATCTTCCCATCCAGAATCGCCGGAAAATTATGAGCAGGACCAGTACGGGCAGCAGAACTTAGCTGATTTGTTGGGCGAATTGAGAATGAACGAAGCTGGGACAGGTAAGTTTGTCCTTTTCTGACACAAAAGATACATTCTAATCTTTCGTATAGCTCCTTACCTGAACAACAAGAGTAAAACCAAGACCCTGGTCGAAGAGCCAGCATTTGAGGATATTGATGAGTACAAAAATGTCCTGCCGTCCACCCTGTCTGGTCCAGATCTGAAAGTGCGGATACCGCCCGAATTAATGCCAGACGACGAGACTGCCTTGCATTACTTCGATATGTACTTCACGAGCGTGCATCCTTACGTACCGGTCCTCAACAAGGCCCTCTTTTACCAACAATGGCACACCAATAGAGAAGCGATCTCGCCGCTGATTTTGGAAGCAATTTTTGCCATAGCCGGCCGGCTCGCTGATGAACCGGCTCAAGGGCAACAGTGGCTAGCCCTAGCATCGAGTAAGTTGCGCCGTGAGTTTGAATAGATTTGTTAGACTAATATTCATAGAACACGCCGATTCCTTCATGGACGTTCCACGTTTAAGCACCCTTCAAGGAATGCTCATTGTTCTCAAGGCTCGGGAGTCAGCACCGAAGCGAGGGTACTATTTTCGATCCTGGATGACGGTTGTGCAGTGCGTACAGATGGCAAAGGACCTTGGTCTTGATGAGCATTTCGAAGAGCACAAAGCTGGGAGACCTTGCGGATCTGAGCTTGCAGATTGCATTACTAAGAACCGCGTCTGGCAGACCATTTTTGTTTGTGAGTTGATGGTTGGGTCCCCTCAAGGTATGTGTTGAGAGGTTCTTCAGCAGAGAATATGATCTGACACGGTGAAGGGCGAACGGATCTGTCTGTTGACATGGAATCTTTGGACCTGGCAATACCGCGACCGACCTTGGGAATCGATGAGACGGAATATCAAGTCAGCCGAAACTTCACCTACTTCTCGAGAGTGGTCCGCAACGTGCGGAGAATGAACAATGTTTATTCCCGAATCAAGAAAAAGAAGGAATGGGGTATCGATCCGGAGTTTGTCCAGCTGAATCCTTCATTCGAGTCTTGGATGAACGACCTGCCAAACGATCTACAAATCACTTTCCCTCCGGATGGATCTCCGCCATGGCTGCCTTCACACTTCATTGGAAATTTGCATTCTTATTACTACCTCAGCATCATCATGCTACATCGACCTCAACTCACATTCATGGAGCCAACTGGAATTGATGGGGGTTGGAAGCACCACATGATGATCTGCTACTCCTCTGCGAAGCTACTGTGCAGATTGCAAGAAGCGATCCTGCAATCATTCGGACTGACGGGTCTTTTATGCATGCAGAGAGGCATAAATTTCACCATCTACTGTGTTTTGACATGTACAGTGCTTCATCTGGTATGTCTGGAGTCCTTGGTGAGCCCTCCTCAAGATACTAACGTGTATAGGTCGCACTTACTTCACCAGATCCAGACCTCAACTTGGACGCTCGAGAATACTTCACTCGGCATATGAGAATCTTGGAGAAATGCACGAGCTCGTGGCCCATGCCTGATATGCAACAGCAAATCGACGCACTTCGCGAGGCCTTCTCCGCTGACACAAGAAAGCCGTTTGTGCTAAAGCCAAGTTTCCCATACGGAAGTCCTGGTGCGATCAACACGACTCCGCCGAGGCCAGGAGGAGTACAGTACCGTCAAGGCAGCACACACGGGACTTCACAGCCAAATATGGAGCAGCAGCATGCCCCTCAACAAGTCAGTTATGCAAACCACCCCATTTCACCGCCGATCTCCGCCGGAGGTGTGGACACGAAAAGTGACTCTCCTGCTGTACAGTCTCTGGTAATGATGGCCACTGGGCAACGTGGGCCTCAGCCTCAACCGCCAATATCGTCAGGGGTTCCGATGACCGACCCTTCATCGTGGAACCCCTCGCGGATTTTTGAGTAAGCTTCAATTCTCTTCTCCCCTCCTTTGGTATAATGGAAAACTAACCCTCTACATAGTCAGTGGAATACCACTTTTGGTACGACCCCTGCTCAAACCACCTCTGCACCTCAAGCACCCCCTCTAAAACTTGCCGTTTCAGGTGCACAAGAAATCCCGACATTGCCCGAGATGCAGACGTTGCAGAACGCGAATGTCCCAGCAGGGACACAGCCCATGCCTCCGCAGCAATACTCAGGAGCGCCTATTCCATCCTTCGTGAGTCCGAGCATGTGGCAGGAATCCGTGGCGAGCGTGTATGAGGGTGGCATGAAGAGACATTGGGAGTACGATGAGAGTATGGCTTCGAAACGGCCGAGATGAATGATCTGAATGATGCGATGATTGATGATGAAAGAAACTACGCACAGGACAAAGCCATATGCACCAACGAGTATCTTCGACCGGGACAGGACGATTGATAACGAGTGATGATCAGACGAGAGTAAGCGAGCAGCAATCAGGTCAAAGGGAGCAGCGAGCATATGCCCCATGTCGGACAAAGGCGAAGACAGTCGAAACGAGCGCAGCGATGTCATGACGGTACTAGCAGACCTGGTCTAAAGCTTGAAAAATCCAGAGTAGGGATGGGATGGACAGGAGTATATAAGAGAAGCATTTCCGAATTGGCGTTGGAGGTCAAATTGGCATTTGGATGGGTCATGACATCCTAGGATTTGTGCCAGTGGGTTGGGTATAATTGGCCGTATTTCATTGAAATAGGCGCGATGTAAGATTATATCATGTCAAAACTACTTCCTATCTCGCTCTATATATATGAGACCATCGACCCAGTTTCTCCTACTTACTCGTGGCTATCTCAAAAAATATGGTCATCTGTTCCCATGTTTTTAGGCCAGTACTGTACTATTAGATATTGGAAATCTGGACAGAATTTGGGGTTCGCTGATCTATTTGTTTGAATGATGTTGGTTCCCCCGGTCTATCTTGATCTGTATCTGATATATCGAAGCTCCGATGCTGCGTCGCGAGGAGTAAGTACCGATGTACCCCCGTATCAAAGCACAAACACACCGTCACCACGATTAAGGCATGTTTGAAGTCCATTTCATTTCATCTAACGAATATTGTTGGACGGTTCTCCACTCGTCATTCAGAACTCCCTTTACGCCGGTTTTGTAGTGCCTCTGTGCTCTCTCAATCGATCTCCATCAGCTGATACTTGTCAGCTCCTAATGCATCCTCGATCCTCTTCATGCACGCCAGGACCTTCTCTTCTTCCAGTCTCTGACCTACAACTTGCACGGCAACGGGTAGGCCGTGCATAGCTGTCGCGTCATAGAGCTTGTAAGCACCTTGAGCCACACCGTTTAACTTCTTCAGTGAGAAATCGGAGGGCAGCTGATCAAGCGCTTTATCGACGTGAGTAATGGGCATGATACCACATGTGTAATCGAGCTGACCACATTAGAAACCTGCCTCGTAAATGATTTGAGTGGCTTACCAGATTGAACAAGAAAGTGTATCCACAACTGCTGACGGCATCTTTCATCCCATTATGCGGAACAGCTGGAGTAGCATTTGGCGGCGTGATCATGAAATCGATCTTGGCTTCTTGTTCCCACCAGTCGTGGAATCTTGCCTTATATGCTTCTCTCTTGGCCACGAGCTTCCATTGCTCATAGGCGGACTTCTCCTTCCAGTCCTTGATCAGACCAGCCCAGATTTCGTCTTTGCGGACGTACTTGACCCATAGGTAGTAGACATATTTGAACGGAGAGGGTAGAGACATCAACCAACTCATCTGTTTCGCTCCTAAGTCTTCCCATTCTCCTGCCCGGAAGAATGATTTGAAGGTTTTGCATCCGTCAGAGTTGAGAAGTTGCGAGGCGATGTAGAGAGCTTCGTATGGAGATGGAGGCTCAACGTCAATGACCTCGTGGCCCTCCTTCTTCAATGCAGCTACAACTTCGTCCACAGCTCTTGCGCAGGCAGGACTTGGGTCTACCACGCCATCCGTCCTTAGGACGCCAACTTTGAACTTCTTTTTCTCCTCATACTCTTTGGCGACGTCCGCTCTCCATTCGATTGGATGGACAGAGTGGTCGTACTTCCAAGGCTTCATGCCAATCATCGATTTCGTAAAATATTGCAGGTCTCCCAAAGCTCTGGTCATCGGGCTGAACACACTCGGAATGCCTTCTTGACCTGGCATACTCGTGACCATGCCGTTCTTAGGCCACCGACCAGTCGAGCATCTCAAACTATAAATGCCAGAAAAATGCGCTGGCGCTCTCACACTCCCTGCAACGTCAGACCCGATCCCAATCCTGCCACCGCCAGCCGCCAGCAGAGCAGCTTCACCGCCCGTCGACCCACCAGGCGAGTATTTCTTATTATGCGGATTCGTGCAGCGTCCCCAAACATCATTCGTGCTCTCAAAGCTCAACAATGTGACCGGCAGATTCGTCTTCACATACGGAATCGCGCCCGCATCCTTCAATATCCTCACCATAGTGCCATCCTTCTCCCCCTTGTTTCCCACATTGCAGCTGTATCCCACCGTGGTATCAAAGCCGCCTACGACGATCGAGTCTTTCAGACTTATTGGAATGCCAGCCAACGGGCCCTTGAAATTTATGGTTCCATCTGAAGTCCAGCCTTCTGCAGCTGATATCATGACCTCGGTCACGCAATTCGTTTTTGCGTGTGCTTTGAGCGCGGCTTTGCCATAGCTGCGGAGGATGTCGATGGGTTGTATGGTTTGGGAGTGGACATCTTTGACGAGTTCTTCGATTGGTTTTGAGAGGACTGAGCGTTCGGAGGCTGTGAATGCGCCATGGTAGCTTGTGAGGTCTCGTATCCGCTGTGCTCGTTCTGCTTGCTTGAATTTGCTATGCGGATGTTAGAATTGGTCTCTGTTGCAGTTTGTAAACACGAGGGGTAGATTGCGGGGTAGCTTGACATGCCAGTCACGGCGATGCTGGAAATAATCCAGTGGGTACACCATTTTGAATGCGAGACTCGGTTCTGAAGCTGAAGGCGATTACTGAAAACTCGGGATGAAGAAAGATTTTCAGTAGATCTAAAAGTTGGGGAATAAGAAGCTTTAATGCAAAAGCACGCCCAACTCCTTCCGTCCCTCGCAGAAGGCTATCATCGGCTGTACCTTCCAGATGCGGGTAAGCCGCCTCCTAAGATTACCTTTTGACATCCACCTTCCAGGCTTCCCCTCATCGTCACTCACATGACAACGGTAACCCCTCTATATCAGAGGTAAATGTCCAGCCACGATGTCTACGCACTCAACGCCCTTATCATCAGTGTCAATAAACTCATATACAAACCACTTCATCGACCATTTTGAGGAGCCTCTTCATGAGTTCCGCTCCGATACTCCCAAAGACAACATAGAAATGGATACCTCCAACCTGCTCATCTGTACCGCCTGTGGCACCCAATTTGACGTCGAGGACCCTTCCATCCTGAAACGCTGTCGGATCTGTGATGATCCACGACAATTCGTCCCGCCCACTGGACAAGACTTCACGTCCTTATCCAAACTCAGGAGAGAAGGATATAAAAACAAACGGGCACCCTTAGAAGACGGCGACGACCGATTCTGGAACATCTGGACTGAGCCAAAAGCCTTCATTGGGCAAAGATGTGTGCTGGTGAAAACGCCTAGGGGAAATGTACTCTGGGATTGCATTGCGTTTATCGATGAGGATACGATAGATTGGGTTAATAGCCAGGGAGGCGTTGCTGCGATTGTGATATCACACCCGCACTACTATACTACGCATTTGGAGTGGGCAAAGGCGTTTGATTGTCCGGTTTACTTGAGTTGGGAGGATAAGGCGTGGTTGAATAGGTTGGATCGGCTGGGTGCGTCGAGGACTTTTATTGAGGGGAAGGAGGAAGAGATTGAGGTGAGAGGCGAGAAGACAGGTGTCATTGCACTGAAATTGGGAGGCCACTTTCCTGGATCTTTGTGTGTTTTGGCGTATGGGAGACTTTTGGTGGCGGATACTTTGGTCACGACACCGGCGGGCAGGGGAGACTGGAGTAAAGGGCCAGATGGGAGGAAGGATGGACGGCCGGAGGGAATGAACACGTATTCGTTCATGTGGAGTATTCCGAACATGATTCCTTTGAATCCAGAGGAGATCTCAGGGATGTGGAATGTTTTGAAGAAGCATGAGTTTTCGAGTACGCATGGTGCGTTCGTTGGGACAGAAGTCAAGGATATGACAGGTGGGTCTATGAGGACGGTTAAGCAAAGGGTACTTGAAAGTATGCAGATACAAGTCAGGAGAATGGGATGGGATAAGCATGTGCTTCTTAAAGAGACTACATAGAATGAATTGGTGAGCTACGAAACTCTACTCGATGCAGCCTTTCGTGATGCATAGGCGAAGCAGTAAGTCGTCACGAAAGCCTGTGAAGTCGAAGTTGAAGTTCTTATAGACTTAAGGTATCCATATTCTTAAGATATCTATAAACCTGAGATATCCATAAACCTGAGATATCCATAAACCTGAGATATCCATAAACCTGAGATATCTATAAACCTGAGATATCCTTGAACTTGAGGTATCCATAACGTTGAGTTATTCAACCTATGCATCGCGAAAGACCCGACTCTATATATGGCCTCGCTTCGCTCAGGGGCTGTCAGTGCTGACTCTACTTCCCTCTCGGCATCCAAACAATACAGCGCAATCGGCCGTCCCTTGCACTCTTACTATGGATATAGCAGTGACCATCACACAAACCATCTGCTCAAATAGGAGTGAATATCTGACGACGGAGTTTTCATGAACTCCGCAAGTCCGATTTCGGAGCCTTCCTTACGCTCAGTCATATTGCATATTCACTGACTTAAGAACAACATATAAACCACAACTTCTCATTCATTTCCAACTTTTTTGAACATATCTAATTTTATACCCAATTCCCTTTGGTATTTTCTCATCTTTTATAATGGCAGTCAAACAGGAAGACCACTGGTCCTCAGAGGTAAGTTTTATAAGTGGGATGACTTCATTCCATTTATTCGACAAGGCTGACCTAACTCCTATCACAGGCATATCAAAACTCCGCCTCATTCGTGCCAAAACTAGCTACAGAAGTCGTCAAATGGCTAGATGTCCAACCTGACGATAAGGTCCTCGATATCGGATGCGGAGGTGCGTCCCCCCTCCCCTTTCCCAAGCACCACTTACTCACCACTATATCGTAGATGGCATCCTCGACCTCCAATTCGCCCAAACGCTCTCTCAAGGCAGCGGCTCTGTTCACGGCATCGACAGTTCAGAAGCCATGATAGCCTCTGCGCGCAAAGCCGCAGCTTCGGATGCTGCTGCTGCGAAGGTGTGCACATTTGAAGGTACCTCCCTCTCTTTTCCCTCTCAAGCTCAATTCACGCATAACTCACTACATCACAGTCCTCGATGCAACCGCTCTCTCCCCAAGGATCCAAAACGCAAGTTACGACAAAGTCTTCTCCAACGCCGCCATGCACTGGATTCTCCGGCCCGCCGCTCTCCGCGAACCATTCTTTCGTAGCATTCAGACTGCACTCAAACCAGGAGGAAAATTTGTGTTTGAAATGGGCGGTATGGGCAATGTCCCCGAAATGCGGACCGCATTCCTCGCTGTTATTGGGAAACGCATTGGGCTTGCTAGAGCAAGGGAAGTGGATCCGTGGTTCTTTCCTGATGAGTTTTGGATGACGAGGATGTTGGAGGAGACTGTTGGCGGATGGAAGGTAGAGAGGATTGAGAGGGCATGGAGACCGACGAGAGCGGATGAGGGTGGGATTGAGGGGTGGGTGAGGTTGATGGGGAAGCAGTTTTTTGATGCGTTGGAGGATCAGAGTGAGAGGGAGGTGTGTGTTAGGGAGATTAGTGAGTTGTTGGGGAGTGTATGTAAGAGTCCGGGAGGTGGGGATTGGATTGGGTATGTGAGGTTGAGGGCTGTGGTTAGGAAGGTGTGAAGGGAAGGTAGGAAGATTCTAGGAGAAATTGACCATAGAACAATTCTGAGATCTATAGCCTGCTTTGAGGAAATCCAAACGAGATTTTGATTATACTCTCACTTATGACATTTTCATGAGAGGAGTAGCAAGTTTATGAGCTTATGAATGCGATGAGGAGTGTCCTAATCGCTAAGAGGAGCAGAATTATAATGCACGAGTGATAGATTGAAAAGGGTATAAACGTGGTGAAGATTAGTATAAATACTAACGCTGGTAAAATAATGCTGCACGAATGGTGGAACCAAGAGAATATGAATGTGGTGAAAAGCGGTAGAATAAAGCGGTAGGTAAACTTGGCGAATCAAAATTGAAGTAAATGACAGAAAAGAATGAATATGAGTATCGGACTGGCACAGGGCAAAGTAGCGAGCTTTGTCGAAACTTCCAATCAAGATATCTCATTTCTAGAATATGCCGCTCGCTTAAGGCTTGCCCCTGAGTTGAGTGACGGAGTTTGGATGTAGTTACAATCTCTGGGCGGAATAAATCGGTAGATTGCATCGAGCTACTTAGTCCATTCCTTCCCTTTTCTTCGCGCTCTTAGACCAACTTGTTGGTTAGGAATTGGCGACAAGCAAAAGTTACAAGATGTATTTGCTTCGAAAAGGGGTTCTGTGCAATGTCGTCGTCGTGGGGTACCGGCGTTGTCTCCGAAAAGCCGCACGGGTTCTCAAGCAACACGGCAATTTGACTTCTCGATCCTTGACTTTTCGCCGTTTTTCCTTATTCCAAGCTCATAACAACAAGCGCCTGACAATCATACGATATACTCGCGAGAAAGGACGTTTCAAAGCTCAGAGCTGCTCCTTTTTGGAACAGGGAATCTCGCTCCGAAGACTTGACGAGCCGTGTCTCCAAAAGTTCATCTCCACACAACGTCGACGAAATCTGATTATTGAGCAACGGGATCTTCATCTTTGTCGCCACCAATCATGGGACCATTCTTTTCATCTGGGTTTTTGACTGGAGAGATGATTGCGACCCTGCGCGCGGTGAAGATCTCAACCGAGTTTCTACTTTCTGCTAGTTCACTGAAAATCTCCACCGCGATCAGCACGAGTTGTATGAGTTGGGCAGCAGCTACCTGCAACCCTCACGTTCTGACCATCGCAGACCTGCTCCTCTGAAATTGTTACTTTTGACAGTAGCTTCATAGGCAAGAGAGGAAGAAAGATGCAGTAAGCTCGTGGAGGCTAGCTACTGGTGGTATGCTAATAATTGGCTCCTATACTCTGTGCGGCAGCAGCAAGTGCGCTCAGAAAATCGAGCGCCACCGGCGTCAGAGGGCATCTGCGGCGGAGGCGACGGCAAGGCGCCCATCACATCCAGGGCCATACTTCCCTGTCAGCCGTGGCTCTGGGTGTGCCGTGGTGGCTTTCAGAGTATCGGGATCGTGAAGATCTCATCAAAAGTTTCCTTCGGGACCTTGAGGATGCCTGCATGCCTCTCGTATACCCAGTCCCTTCTCAAACTTTCTTCTCTGCGCAACTTGCTATTGGACTTCTCTCCACTTATTCTTACTTTCAAACTCTCCGTTCCGGCGGGGACTTTTCAGGGTCCATCCATTATCTCAACTCAATCCCCATATGGCGATGAATCGTTCAACGTCCTCTAATTCAATACTTCAGTCTTCCAAATCTCATCAATTGTACCACCAATTATCAGATCGAGACATAGGGGAACATTTGGAATCCTAGCAACGGCCTGCGCCAAAGGTCTTCGCGCGACGAGGCCTTCTGCCGCCGCAGTCGAGAAGATATCTGCGTTCTGGACTGTCGACTACCCCTCTAACATCCTTAGCCCAGAGCTAGAAAGTCTAATAAGGGCGAGGAGATCCCAACACTCCATGCCTTTACCTTCGAACTCCTTTCTTTTTTCTGTAAATATCTTCATCAACAATTGTTACTGACCTATACGAATGTTGGGTTTGGCGGAAATTGAAGGAATTGTGCAGTTGGTCCGGGCAGCGTTGCGAGGCGGATCTCAATCTTCACGTCGTGCTTCAAGCGGTGGAGAGATATGACGCAGTAGGCGCTAATCAACTTTGTTTGTTTTGGAGAAGGAATTTCAACCTCAACGCCGACGACTTCGATGCGACAGATGTCCAGTATGGCTACTCTCGAGTCGATGCCGAATGACACTGTCCTACCAACCGATCCGGATGACCAACAACCACACGATTTCCTGCCCCCGGTGGATTCTGAATTCGAGAGATCAGTATCACCCCTACACATGCCGCCAGGTCAGATAGATGGGCTCGAAAAGTTGAAAGCTGCTAATATGTCGGAAGACCGAGGACAGTCTCCTCATAGGAGAGGCTCCGGCGACAGTATGCTTCATCTGAATATTCCAAAATTCCCTTCGCCGGCGGAGCTCGCTATGTCTGCTATGCAGTACCTACCATATCCTCTAATGATTTTGAGCAGTCTCAAAACACTGGTCATGGCGAATGAGGCCATGGGGAGGCTTTTGGGACTCGAAGACGAGGGTGGAGACACTTCTAGTGACGATGGCGCTCTGTCAACGGTGGATAGACTTAAGGGCCAAACGTTAAGTCAATTAGGCATCGACATGATTCAAGACGGCAAGGTCGTGTGGGTTACATGGGAGTCCTTCCTAGATAGCCTGGCAGATGAGATGGGCACACACTTCGATGAAGACCCGAGATACCAGAATAATGCACCCAGTGAAGGGGATGTTACTCCCACCGCCGAAAGAGCCGAGCCTTGGGGTCCAGCATCTACTACCCTTAAAGCCCAGCCTATGGTTCACGACGCCGTCGTTGAGGTTATTGTCACCCAGAGCCAACTTGCGCAGACGGACTTTATTGGCAAAAAACCAACTGCCAAATACGCATTAGCTAAAATGGTTATCATTGTATGGGAGCTTGAGGATGAGAGATTTTTCACTCTGACATTTACGAGTACCGACAGTGTGACATCACTGCCTATTTCACGAGGATCGTCAAGACAAGTGCCAAGAGCTAGAGGTTTGCAGCAGCGCTCGCGAGGGTCCACATCCACTGGGTCGGGTTCCCACTCAAGTCCATTGTCTGTCACTTCTGGTCGAAGTTCCAAAGAAGGGAGTAGTAGCTCTTCAGCGATTACAAGTCCCACGAGTGCATCAATGTCAACCAGTCCTTTTCCACCATTGGGTCCACCTACCCGGACCTCTATCTCCAGCACGCCATCAAGTTTGCAGAAAGTCATCATGATGAAGGATGCATTGCTCGACAGCACCGAGGTCCCAATCCTAGCTATGTGGAAAGACGAGAGCTTGACCATTCCCAACAAAGCAGCAAAGCGGCTGTTCCATCCCACTGCAGACTTATCTCATGTTAAAGATGGCTTTGATCTCGTGACAAAGTGGCACGTTTGGAACGAAGATTTCACGAAGCGATTAGATCCTTCCGAGTACCCCATTTCCATTCTTATTAGAACGCAAACGCCATTCTCGAGCAGAAAAATAGGTATTTATGATCCGGAGACCGGTCGCAAGATCTTCTTAGACTGTCTTGGTGAAGCTATTCGAGATGAGGCAACGGGAGAGTTCTTGGCTGGCATGGTTACTTGTAGGGATATAACGAGCATGACGGAGCAGATCAATGATATCAGGGAGAAAGATGAGCAGAGGTTTCAGCTTATTTGTGACAGCATGCCACAGATGATATGGACAACAACTCCTGAAGGGCTGCATGACTGGTCCAGTCAGAGATGGTGAGCGTCCTCACCTCGAGACTACTGTCCAAACTAACTTCATATAGGTATGATTACACCGGCTTGACGGAAGAAGAATCTCTTGGTTTGGGATGGAAATTGCCATTCCACCCAGATGATATGGCCGCCACTAGCAGACGCTGGGGTCATTCCCTTGTCACCGGTGATCCTTACAGCACTGAGTACCGCTGCCGAAGCAAAGACGGCGAGTGGAGGTGGATGTTGGGTCGTGCCTTACCGATGAGAAACAAACAGACCGGTGCCATCGAAAAGTGGTTCGGTACTTGCACGGATATCCACGAAGCTGTCGAATCGAGGTTTGCGGCGAGGAGAATGGTAAGACTTACCTGCTTGAGAATGAAGACCATGGCTAACAGGGTGTAGCGTCAACAACTACTTTCCGTTATAGCCCATGCCCAGGTCACCTTATTCTCTGTTGACCGGAATCGGCGAATAAATCTGCTCGAAGGCTCTTTCATCTGGGATCTCGAAAGCGATATGGGTTCAGATGGGGAAAGTGGCAATGGGAGCCGAGCTGGCAAGGACGAGGATTACATCGGCAAGAATGTCTATGAGGTGTTCAAGCAGTCGAGTAGTGCTCAACACGCTCAACACCCGAATCCACAAGATGAGATCCCAGACTTCCTTCGGCCGATTGAAGATATATTAGCCGGCAAGACTATGGAAGATGTTCACGAGCACTGTATCGACAATCGGTGGTACCGAACTAGATTCGTCCCAATTCTTGGAAAGAAAGATAATGGAGGTCACGTCAACGAAGCTTTCATTGACGGGGTTATTGGAGTGAGCATGGATATCACTGAAATCAAAGACCGCGAGATTAAACTCCAGATGCAGGAAAAGGAGAAAACAAGATTACTAGGCAACGAGGCAGCGGCTAAAGAAGCCAGTCGACTAAAGAGTCAATTCTTGGCCAACATGTCGCACGAAATCCGAACTCCCATTGCAGGTGTCATCGGAATGGCTGAATTACTTGCGGATATGGATCTTGATGAGGAGCAACGGGAGTGTGCAGAGAATATTCAACGATCAGCCAATGGTCTTTTGACTGTCATCAACGACATCCTGGATTTCTCGAAAGTCGAGTCTGGCCGTCTCGATATTGAGGAGGTGCAGTTTTCGCTTTCTGTTGTCGTGAGAGATGTCAGCAAAATGCTAGGCTTCGCTGCGGAAAGGAAGAATCTTATCTTCGAATCGAATATTGCCGTCGGCCTCGACAAAGATCTCATCGTCATGGGTGACCCGGGACGAGTTCGCCAAATCATGACTAATTTGCTTACGAACAGTATCAAGTTCACCAGCGAAGGTTCTGTCAAGTTTTCAGTTCTCAAAGAGAGAGAAACGGCCGACGTGTTTGAGGTCAAGTTTGTTGTCGAGGATACAGGTATTGGTATTGAGGAAGAAGTCCGCAAACGTCTCTTCAGGCCTTTCTCTCAAGCAGACTCCTCCACCGCACGCCGATTTGGCGGCACAGGACTTGGTCTCACTATTTCGAAGAACCTTGTGGACTTGATGCATGGCCGTATCACGCTCGAGTCATCACTCGGCAGCGGTACTACAGCCACATTCTGGATCCCCTTCAATAAACCGCAGTACCACGACGGCACCGCGACTATCATGGATATTGGCAGCTTGCCAGATAGGCTACAGAGTGAGATGAGTGTGAGCTGTAATAGCTCGGATTATGAGCTCGCTGTGGGCACGCCACCTGCGAACAGTCCAGTAGATCCGCATGGACATCATCACAAGCCCGGGAGTATCAGTATGGCACCGCCAGTACCAGCAGAGTGGGAGTTGACTCCAGCCGAGAGGGAGAAGTTCAAGATCTTGTTGGTTGAAGACAAGTAAGTCGCCTTCCTTCTTACATTTTACTGAAAACTAACACATCGCAGCACCATCAACCAGCAAATCGCCCTCAAAACCATCAAAAAGCTCGGCTTCCAAGCCTCCGCCGTATGGAACGGCAAAGAAGCCCTAGACTACCTCTCCGAATCGTCAAACCCAAAACCAGACATCATCCTCATGGACATCCAAATGCCCATCATCGACGGGTATAAAGCCACCCACCTGATCAGACATCACTCACCGTATAATTTGCTCGCCAAAAAAATACCCATCGTCGCTATGACCGCTTCGGCCATCCAAGGCGATAGAGAGAAATGCAAGAAAGCCGGCATGGACGATTACCTCGCTAAACCCGTGAAAGGCAAAACGCTTGAAAAGATGCTTGTGCGCTGGGCGGTAAGTCGACGCGTTCCGCGCATGCCGGGTGAAGGTCCGATGGAATTCGACGGCAGCGATTGCTCAGAGCCGGAAGAACATAACTGTGGAACCGCCGCGATGCCGATCTTCGGCCAAGGGAAGAAAAAAGAGATTAAAAAGTCTAGTGGTGAGGTAGCAAAGGAGGAGGAGGAGAAAGAGGAAGAGAGACTGAGGGTTAAGGAGCCGAGGCCTAGTAAGGTAGAACGGCAGAATAGCCATCGGCTTACGCTGCCGGGGATGGAGAGCGAGAGTGATAGAGCTGTCGCACGCGAGAAAGCGGAGGAGAAGGCTACTGCGCTGAGAGATGAGAAGTTGGTTGAGGCGGCGGGAGTGACGGGCCCGGTTCCGCTGATGGAGGGAGAGATTGTACCGGCGCAGAAGTTGACGGCGGAGAATGTGGGAAGGTTGGAGAGGGAGGTAAGCGGGCAGGGGAGCTCGAGTAAGAGTGTGAAGTCGCGGAAGGGGATGCAGATGAAGGAGAGGAGCCCGAGTACGGATAATCAGGCGTTGATTGATGGTGATGGAGAAGGGAGCGGGAATGGATTGCTGAGACCGAAGGTTGAGAGGAGGTGGCAGGATAGTGAGAGGACGGTCACGGGACGGGAATGATTTTGTTACGATCATTGATGAGCGGCGTTTGGGATGATTGTCACAGTTTAGGTTTGGTTCTGGGCGAGAAACTGCGCATAGAGCGCGGCATCGGGTGGGTTTCTGCTACAAAAACGCAAGTTTATTGGGTGATAGCTTGCGTGAATGGACTCTGTATAAGACTCTGGGAGGCTGGAAAATGGACATAGGAACGGAGTTCCTTGTATATATTGCTAGATGAGCATAATGTTAGACGATTGAGATCAAGGTGCTCTTACATTCAAGTGAATGCATTTGGCATAAAGAGATAACTTCCACAGGAGTCGGTGAGATCCCCTCTCACTAAATAGTCCGATGGTAATCAAGTGACTGAGTACAGCTTTTCTCGTTCAAATATGTATCATTCGGTTCTACTGCTGCTTCTGGTATTGGGCATGAGAACCTTGGATCTATAAAATTTGTGCTCCTCCCCATTGGCGGTCTCATTTCTGGATTCCTCAATTAATCATTTGCCTCAAACAGCAAAAACTCTTCTGCCCAATAAAAAAAGAAGTAAACTTCAAGTCTCATAGTACAGCGAATCAAAGCAAAGCAAACAGCCCATCAAAATGTCAAACTTCCACCCATTCTTCAATCCTAACGCACCTAACTTCCTACCATGGGCATCAGGCCAAGGGTTCGGCCTGTGAGAAGACACCTGATGATTCACACACGACTTCTCTATTATTCGGCGTGCAAATAAGCAGAAGCCTGATGATTCAGTGATCGGATTTCAAAGCTATTCCAGAATGTAAATACCGCCAGATGTCCCTCTTCCTCCCATTTTCCATGTTACACCAGACTCCTCAGCTCTCAAGTCCTCCCTGCCACTTCTCAAACGCAGATATCGAGGGAAAAGCGTCCGCCACCCCATAAGAGCAGCAATGCCTGGAAGTAATCTTACAAATCCTTGGTACATATCTCCATTCGCTCCTAACGAAGGTGATATCATAAAGCCTTCGAATTCGATCACTGAGGCATCACAACTGGACCCTTCAAATCCGTTTCGCAAAATGCCCGCCCTCCACACTGGAAGTTCTTCTATCTATCGCCCACAACTTCCAGACCTAGTTCCGACCTCGAGCAACAGTGCATCTGACTCCCCTCAACGAAGAGAGGACATCAGATCTGGCAAGCGGGAATAATCAACCGGGTATCGACGTTGTTACTATGAGAGGACATAGTCAGAATCACCTACGTTGGGAAAGTTCATTGAAGGTAGAGTACCTATATTTGCCGATTGGGATGTAGACGATATTGCTGTGGCTGATTTTGCGTTGATTTCTGTATCGATGAGTTTAGCCCTGGCGTGGAAGCGGTCGTGGACTTCAATGATTTGGTGGATTTTACCTCGAGGAGTCTTCCCGTCTTTGAAAAGTAGAGCGTTGAATTTATAATAAATTTTCTTCATCTGCAATCGACGTGAATGAACCTACTTGGGCAGGTAAGACCTGAATCGTATACTCTGCAGGAAAGTGGACCTAAGGAGTCTAATTACTTGAAGAATCATACCTACTTGATTTCTGCTTTATTCAGTATCAAGCACAACTGAATAAACCGCTATGACTCAAGCTTATCAGAGCAAGCCTATAAAGCAAACCCCCCCTTCTGCTCGTCTTTTGAACCATCCACCTGCCAGCTCCAGCAACAAGTTCCCTTGATCTGTCTCGACGGCATCGTTCCTCAGCCAAAGCCCAGTGTGTCCATTTTTTAAAGCCTCAATATCCGCGATTATGTCTGGCCAGCCCGAGAAGCAAGCATAAGTCCCTGAAGAGCCGCCCAAAAAAGTCCTTTAATACCGTCGTCGACAAAGCAAGAGAGGCGAAGAGCGAAGACCAAACACCATTTTTCTTACTCTCAGAGCTATCCCCCACAAATCTACTACAATTCAAGCTCAAATAATCCTCGAGACATGGACCCTTCAAGGCTTTTGCTCGTGGATGGTGCTCACAGGAAGCAAGGTCTGGGCGGAGAAGCATGACAGGGTCTGGGGTGGATCAAACTACCAATTCTGGAGCGGATCTAGGGAGCAATCTCAGAGGCGCTCACTAGAGCAAGGTGTTGCAAGGGGGAAGTTGACAGAGCTGAGATATTTTTCACCTTCGTCGTTGTTCAGATCTTATGATGGAAGCAATTTTTGAAGTCTGAGGGGTTTTTGTTGCGTGAGATTTATTGCTTCTTTATATTTTGGCTGGGAAAATAGCAACCGATAAGCTTCGAGTTGCGCTTGGGGTGGTTTGAGACTTGGTGAAGACTACGGCCCAGCATCAGAGTGTGCTTTGAGGCAATTTTAGTAAACTGTTCGATCATTGACTTCCAAATCTACGTGTACCTGTCCTCCCTTGACCACTGCCCCTCAAGCGCGCACACACTTTGTTCACCTCCCAATCCTTACAACTTCAACTCCCCTTTAATAACGTCTTTGAGTAACCTAACCGCCTCCACGCAAAACGCAATCATATTCGCCTCTCTATCACCACCAAGTCCAGTATTCAGCTCCTTCTTGAACACACCTTTCTCTGTAGCCACCGCAAGAGCTACATATCCCCTACAGAAAGTTTTATCAGCATACAGCCTCAATGATTGACACATCCACAAGAAGTAGCGCAAAAGGCTTTGGCAACTTACGGCGTCCTATTCGGCGTATTCCCACCCGTCGGCCCAGCCGTTCCACTCTCGGCGATCGTGTACGTGCTTCCCAACTTCTCTCTTACATTTGTTGCTAGACCTGCAACAACATCCGGTGTTGGGCCTTTGTAGGTTTTGATGTTGTCTTCGGTCCAACCGGCTTTGTGGATGTCAGTAACCCCCCAAAATTTGCTCTTTCTGAAAGCAAAAGCTGCGAGACAAGCGCAGAAAAAGAGAGGGAAAGTATAGAAACGTACCATATGCAATGCGGGATTCCAGAGTGTAGAGCTGACAAGTATTAGTTGGATTTTGAGGGCATTTTGGGCATGGAAATTTACTGTCAAGCCACCTTTGTAGAACCCGCTTGCTCCCGGTGTTGCAATCAGGGAAGCGGAGATGATGCCTCCAGCTGCCTTGATGCATTATTTTGTTAGCAGAGTACATTACGCAATTCAAAAAAAAGTCTATTCATCCACAACAAAACATCTTGGATACGCTTGGGACAATGAGAAGAAGCTTGCCTTCCACAAACTCGGGCTCTCAAAGCAAGCAGTTTTGGCGAAAAAAATAGAGGTTGAAACATACAGTCTCAGCAACACTAACACTCTCTTTCTTTTCCTTCAGCAATCTTGCTACCTCATCCACAATCTCTTTGACAGCCGCAGGTGGAATGTTCGACATCGTGCTTACAAAGCGTTTGGATGTCCCGCTCCTCTTATCTTTCACTCTCAAACCTCTCAAGCTTGCCGAATGCTTGATTGTTACGAGAAATGGATTGAAGTGATGTTTGAAGAGACGACAAATTACTTGCAGGAGAAATGGAAATGTGCAGCTCAAATATTGAGCCTCAACACATACTTTTGATATGACGTTGAGATTGCTCAGCGAGGTCCTTGCTTGCCGAGTAAGAGCGGAATTCCGGACGGATTAGCGGTTCAGGGGCTGCGAGCCCTGTGACTACGGGCGAAAGAAGCACCTACTTGGCAAGCATTTCTGAGCATTTGTCTGCTTGCACACATTCATTTAGACTGGGATTGGGAGAAAAGGTTGTAAATTTTCTATCGAGAAATCTATCGTATCGCAAGGAACCACGATGCGGCTTCCCTGTCCCTTCATCAGGGAACAAGCTCTTACAGTATGTTGCTTGCCTTGTAGGACAAACCCTAATGCCAGAAGCTGTGCCTTAGCTTAAACAATGAGATGAATTGGATCATAAATCCTCATGTCATCCCAATTCCTGATGACAGAGTCATGCCTTTCCACAGCGGCATTCTGGACTTTCCCCGCGCTCGCCACACCGCGAGGTCCCCTCCCGGAGGTTACGCAGCAATGGGATCTCGAAACCTACCTTTCTCGCCGTTCAATCTGCTGCGACGCTCATATGACGTCCGTGACAGAATCGATCCTTTCACGAACGAATTCGACAGAGCTGCGGAGCTCCTCTTCGAAGATCTAGCCATCGATGATCGAACGGGACGATTCGTGCCATTTGTGGATTCACGCGGCATGGACCCTCGAAGATATGGTCGATGCCCGAATGAGGCGTATCGGCAACCACACCATGGCAACAGAAGACTGGATCCATTGCCTCCGAGGTCTAGCTTGGTTGGAGAATGTCGTGACCCGAGACTCATGCCGAGACCTGATCATGCGAGGCGGAGAATGTCTTTTATCGAGGCGATGAACGTTCTCAACCGAGAGGCCGTCAAAGCCGAGGAGTTCTACCTGACCTTCCAAACCGACTACGACAAGGAGATCGCTAGCATCAAGAAATACTCAGACCAGAGTGTACTGAATCGCTTGTGGGTCTTGAAAGTGTATCCAACGAGAGACAAAGTGGAAGGGGCTCATGGAGAGGCTGTGGAGTATGGGCTACAGTTTGATGGTTGGGCAAAGAAGCTGTCTCAAGCACTAGAGGATGTGTTGACCTCGAATGCCGATCCAGGACCACAACCAAGTAAGAACAAAGCTCGACAAGACAAGATTGCTCGCTTCCGGGGAAAGCTGAGCACGTCCTATGACCAAATCGGAGATCTGCTAGACTCTGCAAAGAAGGGCCGCACGAAATGCAAGGAACTGTTGGCTGAATTGCGCGATTTGAAGACGATGGTTGATCCCAAACTTAACAAGAACAAAGATCTGTACAAGTCGGAGACTTGTGGAAGAAGCCAGCGAAATAATGCATCAAACCAGCCACAAGCTCAAGATGAACAAGCTTATCAGCAAAACGAAGATGATCAAGTCGAGGTTGAATATGGCAACAACTACCAGGATGACCAGGGTGGAAATGAGTACAACAATGACCAGCAACAGTACCAAGACCGTAGCAACTGGGATCGAAACTGAGGCGGAAATGCGTCGACTGTGCCATCGAAGCGCCTGGTCGGAGCAGGGTCGCACTTTGTCTGGAGGATGTTCGAGAAGATTGGTCCCTCAGATGGCGGGATTGAGTCGCTACGTGTGGGAGTATGAGTGAAAAAGTCTGGTGATGGTCGGCGCACAATGTAAATTAGCAGTATCCTCATCCAAACCTAGAAAATGCCCCCATCTTACCGGAAGAAAATATTGGTGAAGCGCCGTCCTCAACAGAGTAATCGGAATCGAATTGTACCCATCCCTTGATCACGAAGTGACCAAGGGACCAGCACGCTGCGTATTGCACTCAAGTGTCATGCTTGCGCACACACAATCTTCGCAACGGCCCTCCCATAGGAACAGACTCTCCACCCTTTTCTCTCCCCACGAGGAGGAGATATGCAGAGCTTCGGCCAGTCCTGCTTTTCTGATGCCAATTGCAGACGTGAGATCACGCCGAACCCTCGCGGGCAGACCTGTCACTCAGCCAAAGGCCAAGGACGAGGTGGGGTTGAAGAGTACTCCGAATTTCTCATATGCAAATAGATCTGGGACGATCTGATACTTGTCAGAGCGACAGGCATCTGTTTGTAGCATAGAAACGCAGCGTTGAAGAGGACGACGCTTGAAGGAAGGAAAAAGGGAAAAGTTCGTAATAATTTTGGAGCTTTTGATATTCGGAGCTAGTGCGGTGACTCAAAATTGCGCTAAGAGCTTGGATAGCGACCGTACAGTACGGTAGAGTAGTGAATCTGAAGCACGCGACTACGGGGATCGGAAGTTCCGGCTTGGGACAAAGGTCATTGGCGGCAGACACAGCCACAATAGAAAGCATCGTGAAGTGACGCGCAATCCATTTTCTCTCCATACTTGAACCTGCAATTTCGCTATCTCTGAAGATTGGAATCCTCATCTGGTTCCATACAACGCTGACCTTCGAGCAATCAAAGCTTTCCCCGCGTTTCGCCTCGATCCCCGGCAACCCGCGGCTCGAGCTCCACAGTCTTCTACAGATTGAGAGTAAGAGCTCAAGATGTGTCTGATATTCACCTGTGGCGAGCACGAATTCGCGTCGCAGTTGAGAGGTTACGAAGGTGTGCTCTGCCAATGTCACAACTGCGTAAGTAGTGTTCCCTTCGTCCCTCTTTCATATCTCCATTCTCCCGAAGTTGGGAGCATCCCACTGACACCCCGCCTAGGGCAACTATTCCGCCCGCGTCATTAAACGCAACCCGTGGTTTACCTTCTGTTTCGTTCCCGTCATCCCGCTGAGTGTCCACGGATACGAGGATGTTGTGTGCTCGATCTGCAATTTCGCTCAACCGCTACAGAATAGACAAGATGTGATGGCGCAGATGAATGGGGGAGGTGGGATGCAGTTACAACCTCAGGGGCCGCCGCAAGGCTGGGGAGGACCTGGAGGCCCGCAGAAACCTCCCCAAGGCATGGTGTATAGATGATAATGGGGACTGTTGAGTGGAGGGAGATACCGAGAGGTTTGGTTGGATTCTAAAAAGGAAGATGCTCGACAACTGGATTGGATGCTTTTACGACATGGAACTCGCAGACCTGTTACTAGGCAGGTACGATACGATGATTTTGGAGGCGCTCTGTGTGTGATGCATTCTGTGGTCTAATGCGTGGAGTTACTACTGGGCAGATGGAGTGCTGGTGGTCTACGGACTGGCTACGAACTGGACGGTGTAATAGGAGACAAGAAGGGTTGTACTTTTCCGCGGCGAAACAACATACCAGCAAGAATAATACCACAGTGCTAGACTAAGGTGGGCGTTCCAGGAAAGGGTAACAAGTCCCATGTGAGCCACGCTTCTCTTAGCGTTCTTCCTTTCTCTTCGTCTCATACAGACTCTGTGCTTCATTTGACGAGTCGCGAGCGAGCTTGTTCTAAACTCTGACTCCAAGAAACAACTTGGAATGCTGTCATCGAACCCCAAATCATGCCAGTGCGTCTATTCACACCTGCCAATGCAGCTCAGCAGCTACGTTCAAGGATAATGCCTGACCGCCTTCTGAAGTGAGGTTCGAGGGGAAAGTTGCTTCTCTTCCACAGATAGTGGCTTGCTGCAACGTATTTCACGCAGGAAGTCTCCACCCAATGGCGAACGTTTACTGATCAGGATCTGTTTCATGTTTTTCTTATTCTGCCTGCATTAGGGGTTCTACATGGTGGGGTTGAAAGCTGCAGCCTTGGCATAGTGTTCGGATGGCCCCGAAGCGTGGACTAGATGGGTGTCTCAGGGCTGTGATACCGTCAAGATGGTAGACAAGGTCTAGGTGTCTATGGATGAGGTGCTCATGCAACGTGAGCTGCTCTGCAGCTGCGACGATACCAGCCTATCAACATGACATATTACCGAACGGAGAGTCCTACTTCTTATCGAAGTCACAGTTATCTCTGTCTGTCGTTCGAGTGGTGTTGAGATGTATGTCACTGAGCATGGAACGCTTTCACTATGGTATCTATCCTGCCTCTGGAGAGGAAGAGCCATTGCTGTCCTGAAAGTTGTGGAGGTAAGTGCGGAAGGTCAGGCTCGCGAAGACCACACTCATGGATCTCAAGAAGAGCTTCTCATCTCGCTCTGAAGAATCTTTGGGTATCTATCCCGTCCCTGATTGCAACATTGATGAGATCCGAGATCGGACAACTTCTGACAGGTTCAATCTGATAAAAAATTTCTTCACGGGAAGGCTCTGCAGCGTTGAGAAATGTTCCGACCAGGTTCCCCACTGCCTTCTTCGCAATGTGCCCCCATGCCTCGAGGGATACTCTACGCGCCCGTGACTTCTTAGATTCTTTACTTTCTGCATCCTCATCTCTCCCACGGCGCTTGATTATTAGATTGATTCCAAGAAAGATCCCACGAGGCGACGGCGAAGCCTCGCCCAAGCCAGCGGCCCCTTGTCTACCCCTCTCCCCCATTCACAGGCAGTGAAATCCCCAAGGAGGTTCTGAACTGCAGTGTCACTGATTGCCGGGGTAGTGCCTTATCAGCGCAACCGACCAGTCACAGCACGTTGACATCTTCGGGGGAGGCCGCGGCAGACCTCTGTCTCTCGTTTGCCGATTGCGCCTTACCTATCCCGCCATGGACCAAGCTCCAACTGCCCGCTTGCAAGGTTCCGGGCGAACTTCTCCAAGGATTACGAGAATCTTAGACCTGCGACTGTGACCTTATCTCTCTCTACCTCAGCCAAGCAATTCAAGCTATCACTTTATTTCCATTATCAACAATATCAAACACACACCAAAAACTATACCTCGATGAGAGGCCGATCAGCAAGTATGATGGCTGCATTGCATGAGATCAATGTCTCCTTTGGTGATAGCTTACCATCTAGAAGCTTGGTGAGACTGAAGGGTCTTTCCCACATGGCAGCTTGACAGCTTCTTCCTTTCTTTCTTCACTCCTAGCTCCAGATTTCATCTCTCTTTGGGTAACGCACTTTGATCCAACCCGGTGCCACAGCTATATCATCTGCTGTACGCCCAGTTTTGCCTCCTCAAGATTGCAAGGAGCATCTCACAGGTATCTACACCTCTGAAGTATATTGCAAGAAGTATCTACGGAATCATCAAAGATGGCGATTGCGCCCCCTCTCAGCGTTGGCTGGGGCTATGGCATTGTCCTCGGTCTGGGAGCTGTGTTTGCGTTTGGTATGGTAAGTTTAATTCCTAATTGATAGCTCATGTTGCATCTACTGATATCTTACAGATTCTTGTCACATGGATTCTCAAACGCTACAACCATGAACTCCAAACCTCCGAAATGTTCAGCACCGCTGGGCGTACTGTCAAATCTGGTCTTGTCGCTTCTGCCGTCTGCTCGTCCTGGACTTGGGCTGCTACTCTCTTGCAGAGTTCTGGTATTGCGTATCGATATGGTGTTTCGGGCCCGTTCTGGTATGCCAGTGGTGCTACCGTGCAGATCTTGTTGTTTGCTGCCATTGCAATTGAGTTGAAGAGGAGAGCTCCCAATGCTCACGTATGTCCACATTCGCAAAACCCAATTGGATTTTGCTAACAAAATGATTAGACCTTCCTCGAAGTCATCAGGGCAAGATACGGCACAGAGGCACACATTGTCTTCACCGTCTTCGGTGTCGCGACCAACATTCTCGTCACTGCTATGTTGTTGACTGGAGGCTCGGCCGTCGTAACCTCATTGACTGGAATGCCTACCCCAGCAGCCTGTTTCCTGCTCCCTCTCGGTGTCATCTTGTACACCATGTTTGGAGGTATCAAGGCTACTTTCTTGACTGATTGGGTGCACACCTTCATGCTCTTGATCATTATCTTGATTTTCGCATTTACCACCTATGCCACCAGCTCAACCCTTGGTTCACCCAAAGCAGTCTTCGACCTCCTTGTCAAAGCGGCTGCGGATCATCCAGTTGATGGAAACTCAGGTGGAAGTTACTTGACTATGAAGTCCACTCAGGGTGCCATCTTCTTCGTTATCAACATTGTTGGTAACTTCGGAACGTGAGTAAATGTACAGTCCAGAGGTTTCAGCGGTGCTGACAAATTCCAGTGTGTTCCTTGACAACGGCTACTATAACAAGGCCATTGCTGCTTCCCCAGTCCACGCCCTTCCCGGCTATATCATGGGTGGTATCTCTTGGTTCGCCATTCCATGGCTCTGCGCTACCACCATGGGTCTTGCAGGTCTTGCTCTTGAGGGCAACCCAGCTTTCCCAACTTACCCAGACCGTATGTCCAGCGCCGACGTGTCTGCTGGTCTTGTGCTTCCATACGCCGCTGTTGCACTCCTCGGCTCTGGCGGTGCAGTCTGTACGCTCTTGATCGTCTTCATGGCGGTCACCTCCGCTTCTTCTGCTGAATTGATCGCCGTGTCCTCAATCTTCACCTACGATATCTACCAGACCTATTTCGACCACACTGCCAGCGGCAAGAAGCTCATTTACATGTCGCACACCATGGTCGTGGGCTTTGGCTTATTCATGGCCTCATTCTCCGTTGGTCGTAAGTAACATCACCTACTCTTTTGAGACCATCTACTCACAATTTCTCAGTCTACTACGCCGGAATCTCCATGGGCTACCTCTACGTAATGATGGGAGTCATCATCTCCTCCGCTGTTATCCCAGCAACCTTAACCCTCATGTGGTCCGGCCAAAACAAATGGGCAGCAACCCTCACTCCTCCATTTGGCCTAGCCTGCGCTCTCATCGCCTGGCTCGTAACCGCCACCAAGACCTGCGGCAGCCTCGACGTCGCTTGCACCGGCAGTAATAACCCCATGTTAGCTGGTAACGTTGCCGCACTTCTCTCCCCCTTGATCTTCACTCCTCTTTTCACTCTCATCTTCGGCGTCGACAAATACGACTGGGGAACCATGGCCGCCATTCGTAGAGGCGATGATCACGATTTGGCAGCAGCGGCGCACGTCGACCTGGAACTCGTTCCCGGCGAAGTCGCACACACGGCCGCCGAAGAGGAAATCGAGCAAGCGAAGCTCCTCCGCGCCTCCAAGATCGCAAAGACCATGACTGTCATCCTGACTCTCGCGCTCTTGGTCTTATGGCCCATGCCTATGTACGGCACAGGCTATATTTTCAGCGAGAAGTTCTTCACAGGCTGGGTCGTCGTCGGCATTATCTGGCTCATCGGCTCTTTGCTCTGCGTGGGTGTGTTCCCTGTGATTGAAGGACGCGAGGCGCTCATTGGCACGATTAAGAGTATTTATCTTGATGTTACGGGTAAGCAGCATCCATCTACGTACCATGGTGCTACGGCTACGTTCACGGAGAGCAAGGACCCGGGGATTGATACGCCGCCGCAAGCAGAAGAGATGAAGGGGGCTGGTGGCGAGGTGAGTGAGAAGATGTAAAGTGGTCGTGAGGCGGCATATACGTAGGCTGCGCGAATGTGATGGATTTCTTTACTATCTGGGGATGCGGATGATACCACTGTCGTTGGAAGTATGTTTTTGGTTAGATAGAGATACGATTGAAAGCAGTAGAATAAAAAGCTGCTAAGGTCGAGTTTCTGACACTAGTCCGGTTTCTTATGTCTCATTGGCATTGGCCAACTGCGCACAACAGAAATCTCCAGACTCACCTCATCTCACCCCAAACACACTCTCAACTACCCAGCTACCAATCTAAGGATTTATCTGGCCACTCTTTATCACCCCTCTATGGTTCACCTCAAGCTTGTATAAATGCCTTTCGCAAGCTTCCATCTCAGAGTCCTTAAGCCTGTGGAACTTCTTTCAGTACTCACACTTCCTCACTCCCGAAACCTACTGAAGAGTGTAGGGTAATTTTCTCCCGTCTTCAGAGAATAATTTGTATCAATAAAGTTATAATGAGCGAGGGTAGAACATCTACAAAATGCATCACGAGGGTACGGGAATTCAGCAGCGCATTAAACTAATTCAATGATCACTTGATCCGAAAATAGTGGGAAAGATGGATGAAAGATCTCGTGGAAAAGCGTGGAATGCAAAACCAACAACGGCAAAATGAAAAATTGAAAGAATGTTCGGCACAGTCTTGTACAACGTTGACCTGCACGGGATATCACATGATGGAAAGGAAATGGTTCCAAATCCATAGCGCCAACATTAATGGTATCGAACCCTTCAATGTCGAAATAGCCCCTTAAATGGACGGTTCTGGGATTGGCACTTGCCTTAGATTGGATCGAGGAGCTGAAGTGAGGAATCCCGTGTAAGGGATGTATAGCACTCGCTTGTACTGTACAACACACTGGAGAAAGGGGTAATTGTTTCACGTGACCCACCCTAGAAACAACCGGACGCTTTCAAACGAATGAGAATCAAATTCATAAAGTCATCAGAATGGAATTAGAGCTACCCTAAAGGCCGAGTGAGCGTGACTCGGCGTAAGTGAAAATCAAAACACACTGAAGCAGAAATCCTTCCCTTGAGAGGTCTTCTCGAAAGACCTCCCTCTTTCCTCTTTTCCTCCCTTCTGTGTTCTTGGAACCTTGCGCTTCCTCCCCCTGCCTTGCGATTCCGCTTTTAACATAAATTGAAAATGAAATGTAAGGAGTGTGATCACTGAAGTCTATCCACCAGCTGCCACCCATCGAACCCATCATTCCCTCCTTCCCAGTCCACAATCTTAGGCTCGGGCAGCGCGACAGTTGGATCCACTTTCTCAACTTCCATGTTTGCGGCGGGAGTGACATCTGAAAATGGTTTCTTGGTCTCGTTGATCAGTGTGTGATCATCAATCCAGGGCAGGAGCTTCTGCTCAATACTCTGTTCGAGGTAATCAATGTGTTGTTTCGTTGGGCTACTCGCCGGCTCGGCCGGCCATTCATGCTTTGAGCTCATACCATCGGTCCATGAGAGCTGTTTCCCGTCGGCGATATCAGGCCAGGGATGATTCTTCGTATCTGCCGTATCCCAGCCGATGGCGGGTGTGCTTGATGGGACAGTGTAATTTGCCCATGCAGGGTCCACATCAAAATTGTCCGTATGCGGAGGTAGTTGCCAAGAGGCATCGGCATTATCAAAGTCGGCAAGGTTGACATTTGCGTTGGATAGAAAATGGTCGATATTTGCTGCCGTGTCGGTATCGACAAGAGTTAACTCGCTGTCAAGGGTGGTGCTAGTCATGAAACTGAAGTTCTCGGCCGGGAGATCAAAAGACTGGCCAGAATATAAAAGGTTCCGGCCATCAAATGGAGATTGAAGCCCTGAAGTCTTCGGTGGCGTCACAAATGGATCGTGCATATCTGGATGTTGGAGATGTAGTGGAGCCTCAGCCCAGGTGTTGAAATTTTCGTTCATGGCAGCGGATACCTGATGACTCGGATGAGGCGATGGAGACATGCACATATTTCGAGGCGGCAAGGGATCAATGTACCGCCAGTGGGTCACGTTCCCCTCGCCATCTCGCCTTTGATGAAAAGTCCAAATAATAATGGCTCGCCGGACAAAGCTCACCTTTGGGCCAGGGGATTGAACGTCTTGTAACATCGATATTTGTTCCACATACTCTCTAGCTGGTCTGATATGACTGCTCGTGTTGGTCCTTCGGTCACCTTCGTACTGAGCCTGCAGCATAGTGAGGTTGATCAGAATCTTGGCCCAGGCTTCTGCGGCAAAAGGAACTGCAATTCTCGTCTCGGCGTCAGATCGATAGGTGATCTTTGATACATTAATCTCGGTTCCAGCTGGTGGTTCTGATGCTGCATCACGGTACAACTCTGGTGGCTTGCTTATAGTCGTAAGAGTGCGCCAGTCACAGCCATCGGGTTGCCTGCTAGGAATCGACAAGACTAGGCGGGATCGTAGTTCAGAATCTTTCGGAGGGTGCGTGGTTAACAAATCGAGCGAAGCATCCATGTGTATGATCTCACAATTCAGCTCGCCAGTTGTGTAAAGTTCCTGTAAGTAAGGGAATCTTTGCCGCCAGGACGGGATCGACTCCAAACTATCTCTATTTCGTTGTGCCGAGGCTGAGAGTCCAGTAAATTTGTGTGACATTAAGCCCATGTCGCATAATTCTTCCTCACTAATGTCCCTGGAACCATTAAACTCAGGCGTGGAGGACGGGGTCATCAGCAACCAAAAAACAAATGGTCGTGATGGAGTCTGTTGGGGAACCACAACACGACTCAAATTATCATAATCATATCGATCGTCTGGTAGACGACCCTCCGAAAGGGCGATCAAGCAAGGATCATCCCTAAACGACTCTTCAAATCCATTTCTTGGTGTCTTATTACTTGGAAAAAGTCGGTCATCTGACACAATTCAGTTCAGTTCATGAAAGATTGGAGCATATCTTACAAGCAGGATGGTCTCGCAAGAAGCCTTTGAGCACCTGAATATGACTTGAAACCTGTTTTCGGGTTCGCGCCATTGTGAGGTCAGGTTGTTGTCCATATGGAAGACTTTTGATGTACGCAATCCAGAGGTATTCTTTAATCAACTCATTTCGACCGTGAGGTTTACCCCGATATGAGAATTTCCGCCGTCCCATAGGTGGGATTCTCATCAGTGCTATATGCGTCAGCCAAGCAAAGCGTAACTCGGGAGATAAGTCTACCATCAAGGAATGCCAGCTCGAGTATCTCGGGCCATTTGGCATCTTCCACACTTCCATCACGATTCTGCCTGGCCCGATAGGCCTGATATTGAGGAGAGTCGACAATGGGGTTGCGACTGAACCTCATCTGGCGTCGTCTTCGAGTACTCTGACGCCGAAGCTCCAGGGTATTTGCTACCGGCTGGCGCGCCGGTTGTGACGGGACCGTAGGTGGAGGATGCATAGGCCTCTCCAGTCGATGCTGAAGTCCTTTAATGTCATTATAAATGCCAAGTAAAGCCAGGTCTTGAAGCTGGGCGTTGCCAGCAGAGCCTGAAAGAGGTTGCCTCGGTCGCAAAAGTCCCCTGGGGTCATCCAAGGGAAGTTGATGTGCAGCGTAGCTTGAAGGCACAATATGACGGCGGTGTTCCATCGAACGTGCAACCGGCAGTTAAGAATGCTTTACCTGACTCGAGAACTTTGTAAATGCTCTACAGTGTCGTCACCTGGACATTCGCAATCCGAGGACCAGTAGGGCTGTGTGCAAAGAACTTCTGTTGGTTGGAGGAATAAGGATTGCAGTAAAAAATGTTTGAAGGAATGGCCAGCAAAATCTTGGGGTCAGCAGCCTACTTTAGGGACGAAAGAATGTCAACAGCCGACTTGCAGAATGAAGGAGCAGATCAAAGCTTATAAGAGGGAAGGAGGAAACTCAAGTGAAAGTGATAGGTAGCCAGGAAACAGTTGGGGCCAATTCCGCAATCAGGGTGGATTCTGGCCTGATTGGGTCAACTAGTCTGAGCGGCAACCTAGATATGTATCATTTTCTCGATCACTCTCAACATCTGTTAGAGCCACGGCTAGAAGAGACCAGGGTATAGGTTCTGGGAGCACAAGTGGTTGGGTTCCAACTTGTCGATGCAAGGATGCCAGATTGTGGAGGGGTAGCGTAGCCTCAAAAATCGCTCCTGCAGTGATATAAGGAATGCTTCATCTCGCATGAGCATGTGGCACTTACCTTCCCCCGATGCGTCGGCCTTCTGGTCTGGCTATCAGGTGAACTCCGATGGCGCGGGAATGCGAACGACCGCAACCACAAAAAAAACTTTGTAGCTCTCGCCAGCTTCAGAACCTTATCACACTTGTTTATTGTTTCGATTGTTCCATGATGAAGGGGAATTCTGATAATAGACTAAGTGGGGCATTCCTTAAGAGGGAATCTGAGAATATCGAAACGTTAAAGCAAATGCGGGGTAGACAGCTCGAGGTTCACCCCACGCACAATTGACAGTATTTCAAAGGAGTTCTCATCTGCGCAGGGATTTCATTGAAGGAAGGTGGTTGGGGCGTTAAGGGCGTTAAGGGAGAAGACGCTTGTCAATTTTGCGCTTAGGCGAGAAATCAATTCCCAAGCGAGGCGAAAGAATATTATCGACAAATACCTTCGGCAATCCTTCAATCCTCGTCTCCGTCGTTACCTTCAATATTGAATTTCTTGCGTCCTCCACCCGTGAGCTTTTGTAATGCAACCAAGTTGACTTGTGAATCGACCTTTTTCTGCATTTTTTCGATCTGCTCCTCGGCGTCGACAGCTTCGGCAGCTGCAAATTCGAGGACGAGGCGGCGGCCGAGAAGATGTGTGTCTTTCAGAGCCTCTAGTGCATTCTCCGCTTCGCGGGCCGTGATGAAGTCCGCGAAGGCAAAGCCACGGGCTGAGTGATCGAACTTCTTGGGAACACGAACCGATCGAAGCTGGCCATATGCACCAAACAGAGCTCGCACATCCTTCTTGGTAGCCTCGAAGGGAAGATTTTTGATGATAATCTTCGTCCGCACACCAGCCATCTTTTTAGCCCTATCGTCTTTTCTCCGCTCTTCCGCGGCATCGGCCCCCTTATGTGAGGCTTTGATCACCAACTTGTGATCATCCAGAGTGTAGCCATCCATGGCTTTGAGGGCTGCCCAGGCTTGAGTCTTGCTTCTAAACTCAAGAAAGCCAAAGCCCATGCTGAGGACCTGGCCGGGTTTCTTGGGGTCCGTTTTCGTGTTCACACGAGCTGACATGAAACCATCCAGAGGCTTAAAAATCTCTGTGAGACGGGCGCTCGTGGTACTGAAGTTCAGATTGCGGACGAATAGCGTAGAAGTATCCGCCGCCTCTGTGGCTGTCTCCCTTTCCAGAAGATCAGATGCCGAGAGCTTTTGATCAGCTTGAGTCTCTCCCTTGCCAGTAGGTATAACTGTAGTGTTGCTGTTCGCACTGGTAAAGACATCTTTCGGTGCTTTTTCAAGAAATAGAACAGAATCTTTCATGCGACGGTAAGCCAGCTTGCCAAAGGCTACGCGCGCCTCAGTCGGCTGAGCAAATTCAACGATTGCGATGGTCCCGATAGGAGGCATCAGCACACGGAGGACTTGTCCAAACTCCTCAAACATCTTCCGGAGCTCCTCCAAGGTCATCCCATAAGGGAAGTTCTTGACGAGTATGACAGTATCGCCTCTCTCACGTTTCTTGAACGCATTCAAGTTAACTCCATGTTTTCTGAAGTACTCCTTCGTCTCTTGAATCACTGAAGTCTCTGCAATAGCTTGCTTCACTCCTGAATCTGTCGATGTAGGATCCAATAGCTCAGACTTGGAAACTCCGAGACGATCAGCGATGGCCGAGTTGACAGTATCTTGATTCATATACAGCGAATTCCAGTTGAACGTCGTGGAAGATGCCTCGGCTTTCTTCTTGATCTGCTTCTGCTTCTTCAGGGGCAGCTTTGCAATTGCGAACTCGTCCAACTTGTTCTCTCGCTTTGCAGCAGCAGGTATAATATGCAAAAGTCGACCCTGGAAAGGCTCACCGTCAAGATTATGATATGCCTCAGCTGCGGCATTAGGGTCGGTATATTGGACGAGCACAAACCCTTTGCTGGTACCTACAGCATCGACAGGGAGATGGACCTACATACTGTCAGCAATCGGCGACTTGGATCAAGTACTGACAGCCATGAAGATCGAATAATCTGCTTTCAGGAAACACGAAGCATCTACTAAAATATTCGTCCAGTTCTCATCATATGCCGTAGCATAAGCTGTCCCTATCTGGATATTCATCATAAAGCAATATAGAAAGAACAGTGAAAGACAGGACTCTTACCTCCTCTAACGATCCGAAAGGCTCGAAATGCTCCCGTAACTCTTCTTCCGTGGCGGTATAAGGAAGATTCCGCACGAACAATCGGCCATTCATCTTGATCGCTTCAATAACGGGATCTGGCTTCTCTTCTTCCTCCTCTTCCTCTTCTTCAACAGTATCTTGCTCGGGAATTGTGTCCTCTTCAACAGCTCGCTCATCGAGGTCTGCCTTCTTTTCAGCCACAGCTTCAACTTCTACGCCTGCTACAGCCCCTGGTCCAGCTACAGCAATCTCCTCGGGCTCCATCAGATCCAGTAATCTGTTTGTTCGGCTCCGAAGCCAGTCGTCGTCTGTAGCAGTCGGTGCGAGTGGATCGATAACCATATTCTCGGCCGCCACAGGCTCTTCGACCATCTCAGGTACTGGCGCGGGCTTCTCAACAGAGATCTTGGGCGAGCTATTCTTCTTCGACTTCTTTGGAACGACCTCATATTCGCCATCGCTTTCACCCTCCGGCACCTCAAGAGCTTGCATCTTCTTTGGAGGCTCGGTCATAGACTGATCCACTTCCTTCGCCCATCCTTTCGACTTCGATGCAGGCTGCATCACCTCCAGGTACTCCTGCAGCTTGGGATCCGACTCGTCCACATCACTCCGCTTCCTCTTGACCCCGCTGGTAGAGACCGCTGAAGGGGTTGCGTCTTTCTTTTCTTTCCGGCTGGCCTTTGCGTTTTCTCGTTCCTGTTCTCGCTGTACCTTCCTCGATACTGGTAGAGTAGAGTCGGAAATCTAGACAAGATATTAGATAATGGAACGAAATGGTATTGTAGCGTACTTACAGGGCGGGCAATCTCTACTCCAATCTTTGACATCCGTATGAATGACCGGTTGAAGTATTTCACAGCTTTTGTTGCATCTTCCGGAGTCTTGTATCCCACATAGCCAATTCTTCGGTGGGGTATGAGTTTGGCATCTGTGATTTCCGCCTTCGCACTGAAATGCTTTTTGAATTCGTCCTCAGAGATTGTAGGTGGAAGGCCTTTAATAAAGATCCTGGAGGAGGCCATGTTCTCTGGTGGCCAGGACATTCTGTGTCTTGCGAATCTTTTCGGAGAACCTGAACCTGGACGTGATAGTTTTCGCGAAAAAAAAGATGCGGCCGCTTTACCGCACCGAGCCCTACGCAAAAGGAGCGGCCAATCTTTTTTTAAATTGCGGAGGGAAGGAGCCGCAAGCACGTTCATTTGCCCAATCAAACAGCTGCCAAGAAATGGCCTCCGAAATGTCAGGCGACGACGCCCAGCCCTATGCTGTCGCGACAACCTCACCAAACAATCGCATCGCAAGCAGCCCTTTATCTAGCCAACCTGACTCCCCAGTCTACCCGACCAGTCTATCCACCAGCGATAAACCCCTCTCCAAAGTCTACAAAAAGTCGAAGTTCCATCACATCGCAAGTATGTCGAGCGAGAAGCCAGCTCAGGCAAAGGAGAAGCTCGAGGGTACGTTACAAGGTAGAGTATAAGCTCACCCTTTTTTTGTTATTGTTTCTCCCTGTAGCACATATGCTAAATGACCTACAGCCCAGATCAAGTCTGCGGACATGGTATGTCGATTCTAGGACTCCTGTATTCCATACGACGCGACATGACGCGACTAACACATCAAGTAGACAGAGGATATGCAGCAGGAGGCTATTGATGTCGGTAAGTTACTCTTGGAAAATAGTCCATAGTTTGGCAGAATGACAACTAATACCTAGAAAGCTCAAGAGGCTATGGCAAAGTTTAGCATCGAGAAGGTAAGCAGAACGCCTATCCCAAAAAGTTTGAAGTAGGCTAATGCGGGGCAGGACATTGCTATGCACATCAAGAAAACCGTATGCTGCTTTCACTTTCGAACCTCAAAACCACTGCTAATACCCTTTTAAGTTCGACGAGCGCAAGGGACCGACCTGGCACTGCATCGTTGGACGTAACTTCGGCTCCTTTGTTACCCACGAGACGAAGCACTTTATCTACTTCTACCTCGGCCACTGCGCAATCCTCCTCTTCAAGACTCAATAAGCGACAAATCTCCTATTTGGCTTCATACGTTTCGTTTGGCGTCTCGGGGAAAACGAGCCTTGGGAATCGACGTGTAGGATCAGACGAGACTTGGTTCATGATGCGCGTGCATATGGGTGTTTCTGATGCGATATTCCTTCGGACCACATGGACCAAATGGATGCATGAATCGACGATAATGAGATATCTAGCTATTACGGCAGACAAATAAAAGATGATTTTAGAAAGTTTTGGCTACTTAGTATTGTGAGGTTGATGGCTGAGAGGATTCCGCAAGTGCTTTCCTGCCGTTAAAGATTTTGGATAAAGATTTTAGATATCTTGGGAATTGCAAGTTTTTCCTATACATTCTGATACTCGTCGATTTGCCCGAAGAGAGCGAGCACATCGCCAAGGAACACAAAGACTCCTCTCAAGACATTCACGAAACAGGTCGGATTAAACTCAGGCGCATCGGTGGTGCAGCATACACACTTGCCTGCAGACTTTTGGAGGAAGCAAGTCGCATGCTTCTTAGTTTCTTAGTATCAATGCTTCATGTCTAGGTACGACCTATGTACCTTATCCACCTACTCCCGAGAGCTCAACGCATCTTCTCCTTCTACCACAGCACAAAAGTTCTCAATCCTGGGGCAACCAGCTATCGGGTACCCGGACCTTTGAGCCCTTCTCCCACCTGTCCAGACCCTATTCTCACACTCGACATGCCGCTCAATATCCCACGTCCTCTGGTGGCAGTTCAACTAGACCAGTGCCTGATGCTCTCATCAGCTGTCCTTAGACTATATATCCGAGTTTCAGTGATAGAGTCGTTGCTGTACTTCAATATCATTACATCATTAGGGCCTATAAGGAGTCAACATTAGGCAACATAATGTCTCACGCAGTGCGAGCAACATTTCACGTACCCTAGCTGCCCTCTTGATCTGAAAGCTCTCGGAAATCTATTGGCAAATCGCGGTAGAACTCGTGTATCAACCCGAGCACCCAAGGCCGGAACAATATGTGTAGGCGCAATCAATTGTAACTGGAGGAGAGTCCGCGGTCGTATACGTATCAAGTTCTGCTCTAGTTAGCTCTGGTCGCTTAATGTGACGGATGCAACTATATTGAGAAACTATTGTTTCACGGGTTCTGAGACAACATCCCAATATCAACATTTCACTGACCTAAGTTGACGTTAAAGTCGGTGCTGGTTTGGCAAGCACAAACTTCTGTTTTGACCGATATGAGTGTCTCCGTTTCTTCTTCGCCCCAGTTGCGAGAGCTCGTGCGACCACACTTTCGAGGACCGACTGACTGCCGGGATCAAGGCTTCTGGAAAAAGACGAAACCAAATCCCTCGGGATCACGTGAAACTTCTGACCTCAGTGAAACTGTCAGCTGAGTCTAGACTGTGGAATGGGCTTCTCGGTTCGGTTGACATGTAATTTAATAAATGGGACTTCCTTGTGATAGATTGGTGTGGGGGAGAGATTTTGGGAAAGGAAGGTCTAAGGTGTTGTAACGGCGTGGTTGACCTTACGAGGTACGCGAGAACGAGCATGCAGAAACCATGCAAGGGCCGCTTTAGACTTCTTTTCCCAATTCGAGATCCCTCTCACCGCTGCCGTCCCCCAACTCTAGTCTATAAACATCAGGTATCATCATGCAACCACAAAACCTAATCCAGTGCCATCCAATTCGATCTCTCATACTGATCTTTGCCGCATGGAAAGCTCTTCTCCTTCTTATCGCGCTTTGCAGCCCGGGCCCGGGATATGACACGTCCACAACTCTTGCTCTGAGAGGAGATACCCAATTGCCAGGTCCTCTCACTTATGTAATCGGCAAACTCACGAGATGGGATGCCATATACTTTGTAAAAGCTGCGACTCGCGGATATCGTTATGAGCAGGAATGGGCTTTTGGGTGGGGCTTTACTCGTCTGATAGCTTTGTGCACTGCAGGTGAGTACAAAGTATTCTGCCTATGAGACAGACATCATTAACATTTTCAGTGATTGGAAAGCTTGGAGTTCCTCATTATGACGGACTTGAAGCCATTGTGGCTATAATTATTGCCCATTCTGCTCATTTATTGTCGGTACTTGTGCTATACCATCTCACTCTGGCGATTTTCACCGGAGCAGAAACGGCTCTCACCGCCGCTGCTTTGCATATTATCTCTCCTGCGGGTCTCTTCCTGTCAGCTCCCTATGCAGAGAGCTCATGCGCGCTCCTGTCTTTCTCTGGATGCCTACTTTTCACAAAAAGTTTTGGCCCAAATTCTCTTGGCCGGGATCTATTGGTTCTTGCATCAGGGGTGCTATTCGGCGTTGCCACGACCTTTCGGAGTAATGGATTGCTCAGCGGAATTCTTTTGCTGGAAGAGGCATTCCGGACACTTTATTTTCTGAGATACGGCTTCCATCTAAGCACCGTTCGCCGTCTGTTTGCAACAGGACTAGGCGGGGTAGCTGTGGCAGTTGGATTCCTGCTTCCACAGTATATTGCATACTCCGAGTACTGCGGACAGTCAAACAGCAGTGCACCGAGAGCGTGGTGTGATAGAACACTACCGAGCATCTATACCTTTGTTCAGGTTCATTATTGGTAAGTTCGAGTGGTCTCATAGTCAAGTCATATTAACACCGCGGTTAGGAACAATGGGCTATTCAATTACTGGACGTTGTCAAATGCACCGCTATTCATCCTTGGAGCGCCAATGTTCATTATCATGACCGTATCTGGGCTCTGGGCCATTCGAGACAGCCCTTTCAGTCAGCCAAAGAATGTGGCCAAAACTGTCGATCTAACAGAGCCTCAGAGATATCAAGTCCTCCGCAACCTAGCAGCCACTCAACTATTATTGACTGTATATACATTGACAACTGCTCACGCCCAAATCATCACCCGAATATCCTCAGCTTCTCCGGTCTGGATGTGGTTCCTTGCAGTGGCCTACGCAAAGGACGAGTCAATTGCCAGGCACTTTGTGAGCTTCATGGTCATCTATGCGGTGGTGCAAGGAGGTCTCTTCGCTTCATTCCTGCCTCCAGCTTAATCACGAAAATGTAGCACGGCACATGATTGAAATGACTATTGCATGCTATACGACAGTATATCTATGATCTAAGCTCCCAATCAAGAAGCTGGCGACCTAAGACCCGAAAGCTTGCGTCCTCTTGTCGCCTGGCACCACCATGTGAAAGTTGGAGGGGAATATAGGTGGAAATTACATGCTTTGGAACGTAATAGGGAGGTCGTGATTGGTATATAATATTTCACGGTGGAAAAAGAGGCTGTGGTCGAGGAGTTGATCGCGTTGAATAGGACGACTTGAGTGGCTTTCCTGCTAGACTTGCCGTTGAGTCTTTGCACTTAGGGCCATGGCAGACTTCGACGCCGTCATCGTTCTTATGTTGGCATTAGTGGATGTTAAGAATGTCTTTTAAGGAGGGAGCAAGATGTACTTATTCAAATATATATGTCTTGATGACTACCGCCAAAAAGAGAGAGCACCACCTGTGGGTGAGAACGTAAAAGATACCGCGACTGAACTGAATTTGGAGCTAGAAATTCTACAGAGTATCAACCTCTCAGTATCTCAGGCACTCACTCTTTTCGCCTCAAACCCACTCTTCGCTCTCGTTAGCCTATCGTTCATCCTCTTGCATACTGCCCCAGGCCGCAGACTAGGTACAGCTTTGTTTTATAGTAGTCTAAAAGTTTCTGCTTAATAAACTGTGGTTTAATAAGCGCTTGTTTAATAAACGCTAGTTCTAAAAACCATTAGTTAATAAACTTAGATTTAGTAGCCTTCTTTTAAACCATATTCTATATCGAATAAAATGAGGTTTAAAAAACAGGCGTTTATTAAGCGCAAGAATATTAAACATCATTTATTAAACGATAGTTTATTAATCAACGAAGTCCTAATTTCCGCCCTCTACACTCTCAGAATATAAGTAGATGAATCACTAGTTAATCACGGTCAAGATCTATTCTCGAATAGCCTATCAAAGTCTATTTAATATTTCTAATTCCTCCCGTTCCTTTCGATACTCGAAAGGTCTATCTAAGAATTAAAGAACGTGACCTCTAAAAGAGGAGCGCTACTACTATTCCAATCAAATCACTGAATATATGATTTCTAAAGAAAGAAATATTTCTTAAGTCTGGATTTCGATATACTCGCATCCCAAAAGAACTTAGGGTTGCTATTTGTATCCTCGTATCTTAGCTCAAGGCCCCCCTTCGGCAGCACCTTCCCATCCTCTTATTCGTAGTATCGCTATCTCTCTCGCCTCATTATTAGAATAAAGTAAAGGAAACAAATTTAAAGGGTGATTAAAGTAAAGAAGAGATAAGATAAAAAGGGCATCTCTTAATATTCACATACTTCACTTATCTATACCCCCAACGGCCCTACAACAGCCCAGACTCTTTATAATATAATAAAATTAACTCATTCCCTCCAACTTTACTTTCTAAATCACCCCTATCCTCCTTCTTACCTTAACCCATCCCCACTCCTCCTCATGCTCCGCCTTCACGTCAGGTACATCGAGTAGGGCCACTAGATTCTGAGGTGAAAAAAGGAAGGCATGACTTGTTCCCATTCGGGGTCTACTAGATCGGACACTCAAAACTTGAGATGCTCACGTAAGATATTTTGGATTCGTGACATCTTTGGGAAGTCTCTTTTTGTAATTTATATAGGACGGCAGTCGTGTATATATCATATCTATACGAGTGAGGCATATCCAGTTGCCAGAATGTGAGATACTCAAGAAACTTAAGAACACACGTAAGATATTTTGGATTCACGATATTTCTAAGAACCATTTCAATCATATCCCATTTATTCATCTACCATATCTACCTAGGAACCAGCGCCGGAAAATCAATTATCCGCCATCATGAGCATGATTTCCTTCTTCATGCCAGCTAACCGGTCATGCATCGCTAATAGATCGCTCTCCTTCTGTTTATCGCGCTTAGCGGCACCCATCGCGGCTAATTCCCGATATAGCGCCTCGTAACGCGGGTAATACATTTTGAATCTGCGTGTAAGGTCGATCAGGGCAGTGGTGATGTGTGGGGCAGGTGACTCGGAAAGGGAGGTGCGATCAGACTCGATATCGGCGGCGTTCGTCGGTGGCGAAGAGGCCAGGGGCGACGACTTATGTGGGGAGTTGTCCTTCTTGACTCGCTTGCTCAACGGAATACTGCTATCGCTCGTCTCAGTATCCTCCTCACGAGAGCGCTTGATAGCTGGCTTCGGTGGTGCTACAAGGTCCTGGTCGGAATCATCGGAATCGTGAACGTATTCAGACGACAAGACCTTGGTGCCGGCCTTGGGTTGAGTTGGCTTCTTTGGTGCTGGTGCTGGCTTGGGTTTGGCGGGCTTGTTGGATAGTAATCGCTTGGCCTGAGCCTCCTTCTCGGTGATCTTTTTCGCCTTGGATGGTGGTGGTTGGGAACCGGAACGATCTCCATCATTTCCCTCGCCCTCCGTCTCCCGACCAGAATCAGCTTTATCAACCTTGATCTTGGGTGCTCGTGCGGTGCCTCGAGCGATGGACAACTGGACTTTGCTCAAGCACTTGCCGGTAGCACGCTCAGCCTTCACCAGCAGTCTGTCCCACTCAGGCTCCGTGACTGCCAATCGCAACTTGTCATAGACACGAACGGCGTTGTCGATGGCCTTCTGGCGATCCCCGGCTGACTTGTAAGAAAAGGACCAGACGTCCAACTCCTTGTAATACTTGTTCTGCAACTCCCACTTGCCATCCTTGAGGTCAGCGACCTTCTCCAAGATATTGCTGAAACCCTCGTTGTACGATTCTGGAACCTTGGCTCGTAGTTCTGTATCTGACAGGGGCGCGACGGCAAGGGCATGGATGATGGGCTTTCGAGCGACCTTGGCTTGTTCGGCTATTTGCTGAGAAATTGTGAGAGGAGCGGAGGTTGGACCGAGCGAGGGTGAACCAGTGCTGGTGAGAGCTGGACTCGATGGGGTAGAACTGCCAAGTCTGTTCTTGGACAGCAACTTGGACTTCGAGACCTTGGAGGCATGACCGTTGCTGCGACCGAGAGGCTCGGAGATGATCTTAGTCCTGTATAATGTCAATTGAAAGCTCCCAACGTGCTGTCTGGTACCCCTCACGTATTGCCTTGCTTCTTTGCATTTTCCTCCGCGAGAGAGTTCTGCAAAGCTGCCAGGGCTGTGTCAGTGCCAGCATGTTGTGCGTTCATGACGGTTGGGAGTGCTGCAGGTCTGACTGCCTTTGGGACGGACTTCAACCGCTTCGGGTTGAACAATGCATAGTAGTGGGCAGCCATTTCTGACGACGACGATGTTGGTGTTTGTGAAGTATGGAAGAGTTCGTTGGTGAACGGATCGATGTTTGTGGAGAGGTGCTGCACCTTGGAGCCAATGTTTATATTCTGTAGGTGGTGGATTAGCAAACTATTTCTTGCCTTTGTGAGGACTCGACAATAGGAAGCGGGCGGGCAAAACGAATAGAACCCAAGGACAATAGGGACACAAAATAATTGCGTAGCAAGGCGGTTTGCAGAACCGGTAGAATAAATTCAAAGCTTACCGGTTGGTCTCCTAGGCACAATTGAATGGGTTTCCCATTCTGGACGCATTTTATCATCTCTTCAATCACGCTGTCGCTCAAGGTGAGTCCGATAACATCTCGGGCAGCGAAGCCAGGTTTGGACGAGGCCGCAGTAGATGTTCGTAGGCTGATGCCAGACTCTGGAATAACGAGGGAAGGCATTTTGAAGGTTGTTCCGCCAGAGGACGGTGCTTCTCGTGAGGTTGGCGGGCGATTTTCGTGGTCTGCCAAGTCACGATTGGGCGATGAAGGCTATCTCGACATAAAGGTAAGTTCGTGGGCCATTTGCTGATTCAAAATGGTATATTTCGAATATTGTTGTAGATGGGAGGAAGATAGAAGGTAAATGGCTCGACTATCCAAGAAGATTCACAAATGTCTAGTCACAGCAGCGTGGGAGTGAATAATGGTGGAAGACGTCGTCGGTATGAGGAGGGATCTTTGTTTGAGGAGCGAGGCGTTGTCTAAGCCAGAGCCCAGCACCAGCATAGGCGAGTGACTTGCTAGCTCACCACGCGCCGGCTGGGTGTGTGATTGGTTAGAATCACCACGCAGGGGGGCCCTGGTGAGCTGGGCTTAGTCGGTTCACCATTCCGTAACAAGAGCTGGGACGAGAGAGCGAGGGAGGAAGTTTAAGGCAGGGATGGAGAGGGAAGAGGAACGAAGAGAGACATAAATAGGACAGCGAGGTCGCAGTCAGGACGAAGTGAAGTGAATTATGTAGAAGGTATTCAGAAGGAAGATATTCACTTTTGAGTGTTCCAGAAAATCTCGGACGAAGAAGAAGGCAGTGTGGTACGGGGGGCATGGGAAGATGCCCTTGCCCATGCGTTCATTGCTGTACGTATGCACTGCACTGAATTGCTTCAAAGCGCGCTCCGGATTACTTCGCCGGGCCTTCCCATTCTTTCCAAGTGTTTTCCTCCACGCAGAAACAGGATGCTGCACTCTTCATTATTAATGCCCACGACTTCCTATTCCGTACGGAGGACTCTCAACTTCCGCTACCCGCTTACAAAACCATCCATCACCCACTCACTACAATGGCACTCTGCGCCGCCGGCAATATTCGTTCGTCCCTTCTATTTATTGTACTCCCGTACCTGACGAATCCTATCTTCCATCCTTATCCGCGGCTGTTGGGCCAGGCACAGCCAGAAAAACCCCGCGAAGGAAGGAAGGGCTGGATTTCAAGAGAGTCAAATGATCCTGTGGACTCAGGCAAACGACGGCTGTCCCTCTCCTTTCCGGACAGAACCCGTAGAATTCCCCCACATCTTCGAGGCAATTATCCAGGCGACGCTCCCCTCATCAGACTCTTTATTTCACGGTTCAAGAAATTCCAGATTCATGAGTGCCAGCACTGTAGATCGCATACAATATCAGGCACAAAGAAGAAAAGATTTCTCCCGGGGCACTGCAATCAGACTGCACCACATCGTCACCGAGGGAAGACTCACTCACTGGCTGTCAAATCGGCTCTGTCGCCCGGTCACTCACACATCCAGCCCCGCTTTGAAGAATTTCTCGAGGCCGCGTGAGACTCGCTGTCTTGCTTTCTGTGGTCCTTGCCTCGTTGTCTTATTTTCTTTTTTGGGGCAACTTTATCCCACGCTCGCAGAAAAGGCATATGCGGTAGGCTCGATTCCGGCATCTCGTAAAATCTTACCTAGACCGAGCGGTGAATATGCACATATATATGTCCAGCTTGGAAGGGCCTATTTCTCCACAAGATTTATCACTGAGTCTCATCTTACTGTACTTGTATTTCAAATCTGATAACGGTACTTTTTGAGTTCTCTCTGGCTTCACCTTGACGGAGCTGTACCGCACTCAAAACGGCGAGGATCCCTTTAACGATCCCAGCTTTGCATCCTTAGATCCCGTAAAAATGGAGGCATGGCCCGTGACGGGAGAACCACGAGTAGGAAGTTTACTTGGGACTCCGGATACTTTAGGGCGAGCCCAACCCGCTCAATCCCTCCTCCAATCGATGCTGCACCTGGCCGGGCTCACACGAGCACCAAAAGTATCTAACAGCTTCATACATCACACAAAGTTATCCCAAAAGTATCCCAAACGCCAACAGCTGGTCTGCATGCACCTATCTACCGAGTCCCAAGCACCTGAATAATGGCATGGCAGTTACCCGAGCATCCTTCCCTCAGATCCAATCTCCCTCAACCTGGGTGTTTCTTGTCGACCGGCCAATGATCGCCACACATCCGGGTCATGTCTGTAACGCCGATGAACCAAATCCAGGCCGACGCAAGGTTCCGCATCACCATGAATTCCCTGGAGGCTGGGAGACCAACACTTTCGCTTGGAGCGCTCAATGAATTGAGGTCTCATCCAGACCTGGACAAACTGGACAAAGTAATGATATAGTAAGATCACAAACAAAGGCGGCAGGACTTCTCGAAGAGGGGACTGGGCTTCCATAGCCAGCAGCCAAAAACGGGCTGGCCGAAGTATAACGCAACCCTCCATTGCCAAGAGGCTTAGACTCCCTGCTGCAAAGCATCTTGGCGCATCGCCTCGTCTTTCCCGCCTTCCATTTCAGTTCTTCAGTACTTCTTCACGGCGCCTTGAAGTACCTCCGTACTCCTCCAACCGCATTGTTAATTCATCCGCCATAGAAAATCCGCACATTTTTGCACCTCCTAGACCTAGACGTCCAAACGCGGCAACTGCGATTAAGGGAGCCCAGATATCAAGCATTCGCCTCCTTGCTAATGATTCAGAATCATTCGTGCTTCTCAGCCAACGAATCTTTCACACTTGCCCCTCAACCCACTGCCGCTTCATATAAATATCCGTGCATCGCCTCTCAACTCCAATTGATGGCTAAATACCTCCATAGCTCACTCCTATCACAGGAACGCATGAAGCAGCAAATCTTACCAGAAGAAACCACGATCTTATCTCTCGTCCCATGATATTAAACGCGCATAGATCCTCAATCAGAGCAGAAACCCACATATGTCGTTTGCCGTTTGAGGTTCTTGAACTCTGACCAAGCGAGGGCAGATTTTCGGTCGACATTTCATCTGGAGACAGGTTCAGACTGTCACTATGAGCGAGGCCAGTCAGTGCGATGCGATTCGATGAATTGGATGGAGAAAGGCCCGGTGTCTCAGCTCTTGTTTGTTCATCAATTAGCGGCTTGGAGCTGGCGTTTGGACGGCGAAGTGTACGACTCTGACTTGCGATCTTCCAGAACCGGCACACACCAATGCAGGGCATCGAAGGAAGGAAAAGTAAATATCCCCCTTCCAGCACCGGACTTACGTTTGGCTGGCTCGCGGTTTGACCATCGCACATCGGTATGCGAGTCTGCGATGGCTGCATGTTCTGTACCTTGCACCACATCCGCACATCAAGAACCCGAGCTGCACCAATTACGAACCCAGGTGCGGCTTGTGGATCATTCTTGAGGTTAAGGTCTTCCAACACCTCTATCCAAATGCTCACCACTCGTAATATCGAAATAGTAATCACTTACACCAATGCAACATCGTGACTTCATTCATATGTAAGTCAGCAACCAGACTTGAAGTTTTTGCTGCTGCATGCATTTACGAGTGTAAGCCGCCGCCAAGCTCGGTGTGATCAGGTACGAGGAAGCCCCGTGGTACTGTACAACCACATCCTCTCGTCCACAACGCAGCGGTTTCAGCTCTACCAAAATCTCACTTTATTGTTTCTCACCCATACCAGCTGTACTGATCGTATGGAATTTATTTAAGGCCAGCGGCGCTGGTTCGAGAGCGGAGAGTCCCATCTGACAAGCAGTTCAGTGGTCAAAATGAAGATGTTTCCAGGTAAGATGGATGTCTCGCTGTATGCGGACATCGAGTCTATGCAGCCAACCTTCAAACTCCAGATCGGTCCGGAGATAATCTCCTCTCCCGAACTATTCCATCTCTCCTTCCCCTCTAAGTCTTCCCTCGCACCAAACATCACATCCTACGTTACCCAAACCCTCAAGATCTCCACACCACATTTTCCCACCAGATCCGGATGAAAACGGTACAGCAGAGTACCATTCACAAGGTATAAAAATCCCGGGCGTGGTTCTCAACCGTGCCTCGGCCCGCGAACACACCCCTGGAGCTGCACTGCAGATAGCACTCTGTCAGGTGGGTGACAAGGTCTCTGCCCTCCAAATACCACCCACGGAATCGTAATTTTTGGTGGGGTCGTTCTTTATCGATTGCGATTTGGCTGGGACGGGAAAACTGTGCTAACTGCTCTATCTCTGCCGCTGTCAGTAAAATGAGGATCTCGATCTCCCGCCTTCAAGGAAGAAAAAGAAACCCACATTACGAGTCATAGAGTGCGGATGAGGCGGGGGCTGCGGTCCGGCGCGGGGGCTGCTTCCGCTGCCTGTAGGTAAAAGAAAACTGGGGGTAAATCAAAAGTAAATTTTATGTCAAACGTGGATTTGGTGAAGGGCTTCGCAAATTCACGATGACGATGCGAACATGCGCGTCTTCGGATGAGATGCATGCCTGTTTCCGGCGGTTCCTGAATCGTGCCCAACAGCATTTCCCCTTCCCTCCAGTCTATACACTTATTCCATCTCAATGCTGGTTCTATAGTGACTTTGTATCACATGAGCCTTCATCTCAAGTATTTCAACCTAGATCATGAATCATCCGACTTCATCAATCTATTTGAATGCGGGGTTTCATATCGGATTGATTAATTACCAAACATGAAATATCGCGGTTCCAAAAATATTTGATGAGCGAAGGCCTCCTGTCCCAGCCATCATAAGCGAGAACATTGACCTCGATCGTATTCGCACGGTTCATGTCATTGAGGCTGTTCGTTTCAAGTGTTTCTTTTGTTTCTTTAAATACTCTCGTACTCTGACTTCTGGTTCTCTGGAACGGGGTAAATCATAAGAGCTCACTACTGAGTCGTAGTGGCAGCCGTATTCAGTTTCCAAATCAGGTGAATAGTACATCTCACCCTTTTCTTTCTCGATCTCGTTAAGAGGTGTTTCGAATGGTCGCTTGTCCTGCTCAGACGACTTCTAGGTAGTGAGATTCTGCAGCGAATCCAGAGAGGCAGTCTACTTGTTAGTATAATAAGACAATCGTTGAGCTTTTCTAGCTTGCTTTTGATACATTCTGCTCGTCCTCGAACTCGAGTGAGGGGCGAAGAACCTTTCTAAAGCAGATCGAAGCGATCGATTATCGCCATTTCTTCTTGAGATGCCTGGAAGAGAATGTCATTTCTAAGACTCTACGCCATTTCTCGTCCAAAGTTATTGAAGTTTGCTTGATACTTGAAAATGGCTTCGTTTAGTTTCGGAACAGCAGCAGCAGCTCGATTCTCTGTTGTCTTTAAAGGTACTCCTGATTTATATGTTTGCACATAGGCTACTTAAATCCTAAGCCAATGTTTCTCAGTGTAGAGATAGCAGGCCCGTTTAGATTCAAGTAGATCTAATGTCATGACTTATAGCCGGCAAATACGTCAAAATCATCCACAAGAAAAGAAATTCTTCGTAAATTGAGCTAAATCAAGTGGTATCATAAAGATATCTTCCAAACCATACTCCCACGTCCTCCAGTCCATCTATCCATCCTTTCTCAGGTACCTTCTCTTCAGCCTTTCTCTCTAACACCCCCCACCCCCCGCG
>AYLM01000005.1:0-118267 GCA_001625345.1 Cairneyella variabilis | reverse complement strand
TCCCCAAAACTCGGTCCACCAGGTCAATCAAGACGCGGGAGCATTTGGCTCTTCCCAGCACGCATCGAACGCATCATCCGTCTTCTCGAGCCTCTCCGCACTCCACCCGCGTTCGCCTCATCTGATTGTTCCCCCGTCCCCTGCCGCTTGCCGCCTGCCGCCACGACTCTTTTGGCTGCCATTTCATTCTGCAAACCGTGGGCGCTCTGAAAAACATACGAACCCCGCACCTCGTACCTCATAGCCGTCTCCGAGGCCGCAAGGCTAGAATCTTCAACTTTCGCCTCAACTTGGCTTATCTACGTCTAAATCATCACGGAGCCGTCGCCCCGCCGGCGCCATTGACAGACGCATTCTCGAAGTCTCTTTAATCTCTGAGCCAATCAAACGTCCGCTGGTGCCGCCAGGTCTCATCCAACCTCAACTACCGAAGAAAGGGAGTGCGGACGATCCATCCGTCAACATGGCGCTTCTACAAACGTTCCATCTCGAGCACCTGCCTCCCAGCCATGACATCCACCTTGCCGTCTACCGGAATGTCACCAATGCTGACTTTTTGCACTCTCAGCTGCTGACTGGGAATGCGGCTTTCGAATATGCATTCATTGATGCCAGTGTTGTCAGTCTACCGGCCAGTGGATATCTTCATCATCCTCATTTCTTTTTCTGCCAGCTCCATTTTTCATCTCGAGTGTATGTCACGTGATAAGTAATGGCTGATTCCATTGATTTTAGATAATATCCAGGGTTCATGCCTTGGCAGCGACTTATCGAGCGGTGAATGATTTACTGGAAAAGCGGCTGCGGAGTCGAAATGTACATTCAGAGATTGTGTTCTCCTTATCACCAAACAACAATGTTCGTGCTCCCTCGCTTGTCGCCCCTTTTTACCACTGCAACTTCACAAAACTCCTATCTTCTTACCTCGACCGCCTCTTTCCTGCACCATTAACGCCGATCAGATAGCAGAATCATTTCGCCGCTTCGGCATCTCACCTCAAACCATCAATTTGCTCGTCATCAAAGTTTCTACGCCATCTTCACCATCAACGGCTGAGGACATCCAAACTCACCTCTCTGCTTCAGTGAACGGCGACCAAGTACCATTCGAAGATGATGTACTTGAAGGGATGACAGATCTTGCGAAGGTGAGAAAGATATACAAGCTGAATAATCTGGGTGGACCAGGTGGAAGGGAAAAGGGCGAAGTCAACGGCATAGGAAATGCAGAGAGTGAGAAGAAAGAATTAGAGATGCTAGTCCTGGGAAGTATGGCTCTGAGAGGAGCCACGAACTGAGACCGACATACCACTCGATAACTTGATGATTGGATGAATGAATGATTGGACGGAGAGTTCAAGACAAATTCCTGATTCAACTGCCTTGAATCAAAGTCTTACCCTACATCAAAATCAAGCGTCAAAATAGAATCTGAGATCCAAGTACTGTGTACCACAAGGCCATGGATTCGCCAAGTGGCACTTGCTGCTTCTTTGCGTTGCCTTCCCTAACTCTTATGACCCGCTCGCCCTGCTGCATCCAATATCGTCTCAGGTTGCCGCTGATAAGCGTTCGCGGTGTCAATCAAATTCCCCATCGATCAATCATACCGCCCACTCTCTCCTCTTCAGGCCTCCCTTCTCATCCTCAGCTTTCCCGTAACCTTCCTCAACTCACCTCTTGATCCTCTGTGCCGCCTTTCTGACCGCTAACTCCTCCAACGCCCTCTTATCCATCCACCCCAGGAAAATATTTCACACCATACCGCGAGAAATTAAATCCGTGTCTGTAGCCTGAAACGAAGAAAATCAGGCACAAGAACATCTCAGAGAGGGCAATTGTGAAGTATGCAATGACATAAGCCCTTTGGCAATCTTTCCTCTTGTCTAAGCTGTCGGGCCGCGAGAGACTGCGTTGTGTGCGTCGATGAGGTTTTGTATGGATGTGATGTTGAGGGTCGCATGGGTGATGGCTGTGGAAGCGTACTCGAAGCCGTAACCGAGGGGTGCTTGGATGGGTGCCAATTTTCTTTGCAAGGTTATGGAGAGACCGAAGATTGGTAAATTTGATTGTCTTGAGTTTCGAAGTCTAAGAGGTAAATTATGAAAGATGAGAAGATACATAGGTCGACTAGCTAAATTAGTATTATTTAGGCTGTCAGTACTCTCAAGTACACCAGCTGTCATAGATATCGTCACCATATCGATGAGGCCAGTTTTCACTTGTAGGTTTGGAAGACTACCAGTAAGACTTGGTTGTTCAATGGTCTTGACACACTTGAAGATATTTTTCTTGGCTTGATGGCATTCGTTCATAGACAGTGTGACTTTTACACAGGAGACACACTTATCGCTCTAAGTTGATTACCAATTTTTCAGAGAGTTTGATTCTACAACCGTTTTGCTGGATGATATTCTAAATATTGGGTATCTACGCTTTCGCAATCTCAGCCAAAATCCACTCCTTCCACCTCAAACGCTCCTTGCTCTCATTCTCTTCCTCACTAACACCAGACCAATCATTCCTTTTCAGGGTCTCTCTCACAACCCTAAGAGCCTTCCTCGCCTCATCTTTGTTACTGATCGCGCCATATGGATCTTCCACAAAATTTGCAAGTGTCTCCATTGCCTTCTTCTTCTCTTCCTTCTTCGACCACCGCTCTTTGGCAAGGAACGCTTGTATGATCTCTACCACCAGCTTCACCTCAAGCTCCTCCATCTCCCGCTTTTCCGCCTCTACCGATCCCGGGCTCATGTAATTCATGCATTTTCTTAGAATTGCGATACATCCAATGTAAGTGTCGACGATAGCATCCCTGTAGGGATAGAGTATGAAAAGAGCCGCGATATAGAGGCATAGGTAAAAGACAAGACTGAGCAGGAAATTCCTGACCGGAGCGCTATTTTCCTGGAGAGGTTGGGTTTCTGCTAACATAGTTGCGCTCGACTGTGGTGAAAGTTGGACTGAGGTACCAGTGGGGTAGTGCTGAGTTACCCTCACGTTTTGAGGTCTCAGAGTAGCAGTACAGACGGAAGATGGTATTTGGAATAGTTCTGTGGATCTGAATGGTTTGAGTTTCGAAAGATCAGAAGGTGAATGTCATAAAGTGACAAGAAGAGGAACTCCAGTGGGCAAACCACGATTCTAAGCGTACTTACCTAGCTTCCGCTTGTCATGTGCGTGCATCATGATGCAGGATTTACTAGATATTGTAATGGAAGTCGAATTCTCATATTTGAAAGAAGAGCTTAATAGGTCTAATTGAATACGGGTGCACAAGTCGCTGTTAAGATAAACTTACTAGTCCGCAATTTGTAAAAGTTTCTTTAATCTCATAGTTTCTCATTTCCCATGGTTGCTGGTTGAAGTTCTTCTAGGGCACATTAATGACGACTCTGTATCCACCTAGTAAAGTGAGACTAAGTTAGTTCACACACGCAGTGCACTTCGCCAGATTAAAGGGTTTTCACAACGAATGATTTCTCAGATTTCTCAGATTTCTCAAGATTACTTCTAATGAACCGCTCCTGCCTTATGAAATAAGTATTAAGCCAGCGAACTACCCTTCTCAGAAGCAGAAACTTCGACTGAATCCTCAGGGTCGGATGCTTGGAGTCCTTTCTCAGTAGCCACGTCGTTCTCCCTGTTCTCCCCTTGGATCCGAGAAATAATGGCCTCATACCTCAGTTCCTCTGCGCTGTTCTCCTTGTTCTGTTCCTTTCCCAAAGAACCAAGAAACTTAAATGTCTTAGCTTCACGAACGAGACTGCCTCCTTCGCATTACAGATATTGCAAGGAATGTGCTCCTTCTCCCTCCCATCTCCGGCCTTACTATCGCTCCTCATCAGAAGAAGCCTTCATCGCATTCTTGGTTCCTTGCTCTCTCAAAGCCTTCAACTCACGCTCCTTCTCCTGTAGAGTTTAGCTAAGAGTCATCGCCAAAGTATACATCATCCCAAATATGACGAGCACATGCACAAAGTCCAGTCATCGATGAACTTCGGCCTAGGGCATGTCTTCAGCTTGGCGATACTCTGCGATGCAGGGACGTCGTGAAGGTCATAATTCATATGAGATAAAACGATGCTGGAGAAGATGTTATAAGTGGAATTGTTGAGAGGCCAGTCGAAGAGGGTCTTGAGACCGTCGGTAAAATTGTGGGAGGCCATGGTCGTGGAAATCGATATGTGATTAGGAAATTTGATACATGAAGGTACAGTATGTTGCATATCTGGAGAAGAGAGTGACTGGTTCTCGGAGAGCATAGCTTTTCTGCATACACTAACTACTTAAATATGCCGTCAGGACACTTGTCTCTCGTGACGATGAAATGCTTAAGCACTCGTGGTCATGCAGAGGTATAGGAACCAAGACCTATAACTAGCTCCCGCAAGGCGGACTTCGCTCCATTCTGAGAGGCCTCCAAGCTCCACTATCACCTGTCCATTACAGCACTTATCCAATTGAATACTGATGGTACTGGAAGCCAGAAAGGAGCCCCGAACGAGTGCATCTAGTTTCCGCAGCCGTTCCCTGTGTCTTGTCAGCAAGGGCCAAGAGAAGCAACGGATCTTACGGCAATGATCAAAGAATGAGATCATTAAGAGCATCTTATTCAAGTCAGAAGAGCGGGCATCAAATGTTCACCAAACCTAGAAAGGCAGAGAATTATGTTTAAAGTTCTTTCGTAATCTGAAAACACCAAAATAATACAACACGGCCCGATCTTGGGTGTCCATTGTGAAATCCCTCTCCATGATGACCGAACGCCGAATCCTCGACGCCGTGCAACTGTGAGCTTCTTCTTTAGTAAAGTCGAAAGAGGTACAAGAAAGTCATTATCATCATGCAACAACGCTCTAATGCCATGATCTGGAATGCAATAACCTCAAACAGTAATCGTGCGCCTACTCCGACAAACGCAATGACGAAGATTCCTTTGACCGTAAACGTTTAACGCCATCCACCCTTGCCGACAAGTCCCATCACGCTTTCTCGAGCCTTTGGTGTGCCTCCAATAGTACCTGAGAGTCGAACAGCTCCGCTGGATATGCTACCACTGACCTGTCTTCCTTCTCCAATAGTTGTACGGCGGTTGTTCTTCATAACAGGGTTTGTCCGGGGACTGAGGACGCTCGAGTGGAATGATCCCTCCTTCTGACTGTTGACCATACGTCTCGCGTGGCTCGCAGTGAACATAGTGTTCTCATTTGGAGGTGAACTGGTCATCGTAGCTGCAGTAGGGCTTCTTCGGCGGTGGATGCGGTTTGCTGAGTCGTGGACATTTGAGGCTCGAGATACAGATCCAGAACGCTTCAATGCCATTCCAATTTGGGCGCTATCCGACTTGTCAACCTTCCATCCGTTCTCCGCTTCTGAAGAAGAATTATTGCCACTATCATTCGGGGTGCTATCACTCTCAACCGCGTGGGAATTGTGCAATGAAGACCGATTAGCAGAACTGCTGTAGTTGATCGTATTCAGAGGAGACAATTCGGTATCCGATGAGGGGATGTTGGTGATAGTAGGCGGTGGCGGTGATCCATCGGACTTCTTTGAGAGGAAACCAGCTTGAAAACGATTGGCTTTTGGCTTGATGTCAATGGAAGGCTGTGGGGCAGCTGGAATTGGGGACGAGCCGAGAGAGTCGTTCGAGACATCTCCAGCGAGATATGATGGTAAAACTGGTAAATTCACACTGTCTTCAACAGAAGAGATCTCTGGGGTAGATAGCTGCTTTTGCGGAGTTTTCTCGAACTCTGCTAATGCACCTGCATCGGTATCATCACGCCATCTAACGCTTCGCTTGGAGGGGCTTTTCTTCTTTGGAGTGAAAGATATGCCCTTCTTTCCCATCACAGCCTTTCGTCGTCTAGGCGATGATTTCATTGGTGACGAGTATACTTGTGGTGCAGCAGCGGCTACAGCAGCGGCTAGAGCAGGCATGGCTGGCATGACTGGGGGTGGAAGGGATCGCGATTGAGAATCGGAGAATACTGCTGGCGTCTTTCGTTTCGGCGTCCCACGCTTGGTAGGAGGGAATGCCTCGACGACATTCAAAGAACCATCTGGCTTGACCACCTGGGATACCGCTGACGAAGAGGTTTGAAGCAAGCGTCGAAGAACAGTTTGGGCATGCTGGATGGCCTCTTGCTCGTTCATGGTGAGAATGTCGTTGAGAGAAGAAATAATGTCGAATTGGGCCGATAGCAGCACTTGCATAAGACCCGCCTCGCCGCCTTTCTCCAATTCCAGAACTTCTCGCAGACCCTCCCGGTGGGCATTGGCCTTCAACAACTCTGCTTCACGCGTCAAACTGGCAACATCGGGTCCATCCTCAGAGCCATCCACCTCAGCAAGCATGCGAATACTGTTTTGAAGCGCAGAGTCAATGGCTCTCTCCCAATTGGTCTTGTCCAATCTCTGATGATAATGTTGTCTGCTGTTCTCGAGTTCCAATAGGATTCCCTGAGCGGTCTTTCGCATGGTCGCAAGGCTTTGCGGCATATCCTCTTCCTCTCGGGCGTCGCAGATGCCGTCGAAAGCGGCAATCCAGGATGAGAGGAGGCCAATTCGGCGTTCAATTTGGCGAAGTTTCTTCGTATTACCGATCTTCTCTTGGCGTTCAGCGGTAGAGAATTCGAATGCAGCACGAATTCTGGTGATTCCCTCTCTGGCAATACTATCTCGTTTCTCGCTCTGTTTTCTGAACTTAGTAAATGCGATCGCTTCGGAATCCTTCTGCTGAGCTTTAAGCTCATTGATCAATGCCATTTGCTCATCAATCTTGACCAGGAAGTCCTTGACATGTCTGTTGACATTGTACACATTTCTCGTAACCTTCGTCTGGATATTCTTTGCTCGGTTGGCATACCGCAAGGTATTTTGTGTCTCATCGAAATGTGCGCTTGATGGACTAACGCAAACAATCATCACGGTCTTGCAGTTTCCACCAAGGGAAAATTTGAGGAGCCGGGTGAGCTTCGAATTTCGGTATGGGACGTGGTTCTTCTTTCGAGGATCGCAAAGGGCATTGATACAACTGCCTAATGCCAGGAGAGACTTGTTGATATTGGCTCCTTCGAGTAATCGCTCGCCCCGGTTCTTTGTCACACTTGCACGCTCACTGCCGGCTAAATCGATAATGCTCAGAGTTGCCATTGTGTGAGGTTCATTGACATCCGCATTCCGGTCTTTCTGGGCAACGTTGATCTGAAGAACGGCATGTGATCGAGAAGAGGTTGCGTTTGCTTCGGTAGGTGAGACGGTTCGGTATTCGTTACCTTTGACAATCATGTCCATGACCTCTTGAACATCATGAGGATGATGACTGGAGAGGCCTGCAACAGAAACTGCTTGGTTGGCATCTTCTCTCAACATCAGTCCTTGTTTGCTGCCTCCGGGAACCAGTAGATCTCGGATCGTCTCATTGTAAATTTCGAGGTAGGAGAGGGAAACTTCGGTATGCTTTTCATCGCTCTGCTCGGCAATCTTCTCGAAAAGCTCTTGCATGGTCAAGAAAATGACACCAGGTTGCTGAGCTGTTCCAGTAATGGTATGTGTCTTTCCACATCCAGTAGCTCCATACGCAAACACTGTTGCATTGTATCCATTCATCACACTGTCCAGCAGGCCTCTCGCCGTAGCCTCATAAACCTGAGCTTGTGTTGTGTTTTCATCGAAGACTCTATCGAAGCCAAAGGTTTGGTCTTTTACTCTCTTTCCCGTGGGGGCACGCGAACCGAATCTGGTGACAGGATTGTCCTCTGGAGGATCGAAAATACTAGTCGAGTCAGCACACATCCGCAGCGTTTACGCCGTTAGACCTACAGGCATTTGTCGTCCAGGACTTTGATCACGGGTCGAATGCCTTTCTGGCCCAGCTTTGGAGTGGGAGCTCCGGCAAGAGAGCCTTCGCCGAGGAAGAGTGTAGAATCATCGGATTTGGTTCTGCGCCTTGTGAGTAGGTAGTATCATCTGGTGTGTTTGTGGCACGTACATTTGCGCGGCTTCTCGAATTGTGAAAGGTCGGACCCGAACTGCTAACAATCAGTGCCGTAATTGATTGCGGTGAGATTAGAAGCTTACCTGTGACCGAAATTGAGGATGCTCCTGGGTCTGCCATTTTGACTTCTCAAATTGCCGTCATCCACAACTTTGTTGCAAACAAACGCGTGGAAGTGGACGACGCGCGAAATTGAGAGGATGAGGTAGAGAAAGCTGACGCGCAAGAAATCAAGAATCTCTAAATGTTAGAAAAGCAACGTGTAAGAAGCAAAGAAGGTGATGTTGTCGTGGTGTTCTTGAAGAGGAATTCGGTATGCGATTCGATTCAATTCAGATGTTGACATTCCGTTGCTATGGAAGACTAGCGCCGGCCGCTAAAGCTGCAAGGGGCAGCCCTGGGTCGGCCTCCACAGCCTTGTCCAATGTCAGATTCTTCTACGCTCGAACTTCGATCATGATTTGACTTGCATCTCCTTGAAAATGGCGATTTCGCTGTGGATAGTATTGTATTTGCATCTCATCTGTTATCGGTGAATGTCATAGCATACTCAACATCCGCCCAACTCATTCTGCAGGCTTTCGGTTACTCGCTTGCCTTAGGGAGAAAGGGAGGACGCGAGAGTACCTTTCCTCCATGAAATCTTCAGAATAGGTAGATTCACCGTCTATAGAACCAAACTTGATACACCGATTTCTCCAGCTTGTTCTCCTTGGTTCACGATTGAAATGTCGACACGGCCAAGAGGATGAGTTATCCACGTGACGTTGCTACGATTTGCCACTTCTTGTAGTATTGAGGAGATTCGCAGAAGTGACGATCAAATTGAGCCTCCTATTGGAGAGATTACTTTGATGTAACTCGGACTATTCAAATCGTAAGGAATGCAAACTTAAGCCACTGCATGAAATACATCAATTTGGAATGCACCTGGAATCGTGCTGAGGAATCATTCCGTCTACGCCCTCCTCTGATTCGCCAGCCACATCGACTCCTCCAGATGCCGCTCCATGACGATTTGACACGCTAGAAGTTCGAAGCATACAAATACCATCAACCACTTCCCTAAAAACCTCAATCCAACAACCGCCACAATTCGCAAACCTCTTTACACCTCTCCAGCTTCCAAACCCTTCAAGTCCTCAAACCACAACCAAATAAATCAACCTGCTTCCCCTACAACCCCGCACGTTGCTCCTCCTCACCATCAGCTTCCTAATCCTCCTCATGGCCTTCACCATGCCCACCTTCCTCAACCGCCTAATGCGCCCCTTCAGCACGTCCACCTCCCTCTCCCTCAATCCCACAACCTCAGCTATGGCCATGCCCGAAGGCGCGCAAAAAGCCACCGTCGCCGCCGGCTGCTTCTGGGGCGTCGAGCACATGTACCGCAAAGAATTCAAGAATAAGGGACTTTACGATGCACGCGTAGGATACATCGGAGGGGACTCTAAGAATCCGAGTTATAGAGCTGTGTGTTCGGGTGCTACTGGACGTATGTATATGCACTTTTTGCCACTAAGTTCTCCAAAAGAATGAGTTGCTGACGAGATTGAATTTGTAGATGCCGAAGCACTTCAGGTCACATACGACCCTGCTAAAATCACCTACCGCCAACTCATCGAGTTCTTCTACCGGATGCACGACCCCACAACCATGAATCAGCAGGGCCCAGACCGCGGGTCGCAATACCGTTCAGGTATCTTTTACTATGATGCCGAACAGGAGAGCATTGCCAGAGAAGTGACGAAGCTCGCGAACGAGAAGTGGTACAAGGGGAAGATTGTTACTGAGATTTTGCCGGCTGGCGAGTGGTGGGATGCCGAAGCTTATCACCAAAAGTACCTCGACAACAACCCAGGTGGATATGAATGCCCAAGTCACTTTTTGAGAAGTTTCCCACCACTCGAATAGGGGAAGGTAGCGAAGAACTGGGCGCGGAAGACATGGTAGTGATGATGTGATGATAATAGACTGTACACTAAACGAGGAATGAAATAAGTTATCAGAGCATACATGAACCATTTGCAACTGGGTCTTCCACGTTTAACGGACTTGTGTTCCTATTTTGATTGCTTTTGGTTTATTCACCACTCATACCAATACAAAAGAGAGGAGACTGCTGTCTTCAATCTGCTTCGAAAAACCCGCCCCAATGCTCCGAGACTACCATAAATGCATTACACGCCTTTCTGATCCATAACCCATTACTTTCTCCGATTCTGCTGCATCATCAAGATCTGAACCATCCGGATGAAGATGTTCAGGAAGTCCAACTCCAAGCTGATGCTCTCATTGACCGCATCCTTTCGAATTAAGCCCCGCTCAGCCATCCGAGCATGTGCGAGAATCTTCTGGACATCGTAGAGAGTGAAGCCTCCAAAGACAGCCAAACCTCCATAAAGCCAGATGTTCTCAGTAATGGCCAATGTTCGGACAGCGGTAACGGGAAGGACGAGGGGAGCGAATCCAGAAACGGCGACGAGAGCAACACCAGCAAGGAGAGGTCCACCGAGGTAGAGATACTTTTCCTGCTTCGCGGTAGCTCCAATGAAGGAGATTGAGCCCATCATGGCGAGTGTATAGAGACCGGCACGAGCGATGAGCGCGGGAGGAGCAATGAAGAGGAGAGGCGCAAGGAGAGCACCTTGAGTGGCGTTGAAGGCACCCCAAAGAGCGTACTTCTGGACATAGTTATCTGGGCTGGTAGCTCTCGTTCCCATCATCGTGCCGACGCTGAGAGCCAATCCGCCTATCATGACGACCCATGGGTTCGTGGCCATCATTCGATACATTGCGCCGGATTGGAACATGGCTCTAGCAGAAAGGCCAATGATACCAATTCCCAAACCAGTATGCATGAAGGTGTCGTTCAGGTATGCTCTCTCGAACGGCGGCATTCCTCCGTCCTCTCGAGTTTCGCGGTTGAAGACCACTATATAGAAGTCAGTATATTCCCTTCAAAATTTCGCTGGCATGCGAAAGGAAGTAGATCTAGCTTGCACGTACTGTTCAATACCACAATAGTTCCACCAAACATAGCTCCTCCAATAGCCAGCTTCTGCATCAAGTTTCCTGTATTCGGCGCAGCAGCAGCAGGTTGCTGGTAAGTCCTTGACTGTCTGAACGCATTTCTTCCCTTCGCCAGGATACCGATCGGACTCGTAGTTCTCGAGGTGAAGAAGTTGTTCGCAGGTCTGCTGCTGTGGAAAGCTCGGACTGGCGCAGACTTGAACGCAGATTTCGAGGCTTCTGCCAGGACGGCAGTGAGCCGTAACGGTTGTCGCATCGTAAATGCCATTGTGAGATGATATATCGCAATGGTATGTGAGATGTGTGGCTGTTGAAGACAAAAGGGTTTTATGAGGGGAGGCAATGCTTGAGGACGTCAGTTCGGAGTTAAGCTATTTTAGCGTCGAAAGATCCAGAAGGGAAATACTTTGCTAACTCGGCGTATTAAACGGTTAATCTGATTCTAGTAGTTTCTATGGTCTCCGCTAATTAGGCTCTGGGTTTCCAACGGGTGATACTTTAGTAGACGCTCGATTAACCTTTATTACGCATACTTCGTACCACGAAGTACAGTAGCTTTATTCGCCGCTGACTAACCGCGTATTTCCGTCCACTCCCGAACTCCTCGAACTTCAATGTGAAGATTCTGGAATTTCGGCTTGAATCACTCTCTGTTTTTAGTGTGGAAATATGAGAATCACTTTTAATGAAATTGATTTTTCAACTGAGAGAAATCTTGACAACAGCAATTCATGTGACTTTCCAATGGAATAGGACATTCAGAAAAGGTCTCGCCTTTACCGAATCAAAAAAGGTCATGTAAATTTCATGCATTTAAAGAACTTTGCGTTCCCTATTCTCGATCCCGTCAGCTCGAGTAGATCATAACCAGATCGCCAGACCACCTTCCATGCATTGAACCAGATAGCCGGCCACCCATTCATACAATCATAAGATGCAACTCTACATGTATAATAACAGCCCCGCGTCTCCATCTCATGCCACTGTCGTATCGAACAACTCCGTGTCGCCATCCGTATGAGCTCACACCTCAGCGCAAAGTCGGCTCAGGCCCGCTCTCTTTGGTCGTCTCGAACTTCAGCCTCTTACGTCCATATACACGTCTACTCCTCTCCTCTCCGCCACCTTCCAACCACTTCTGAAGATTCTTGCATTGGCTCACATCGAAACTTTCCAACTCGTTGCAACCGTCGACGACAGCTTCAACACCCACTCCCGTGACACGCACACACCCTCTAACGGATAATTCTTTGAGATCAAGAAGATGAAGACCGATGGATCGAAGAGATGAATCGGAGACGGCGGAACCGCAGAAGGAAAGTTTGAGGGATACAAGATTCGGACAGCCGAGAGCGAGGACTTCTGTTGCTGTGTCTGAGAGGGCGCAGCAGAAAGACTAAATGAAGCATTAGCAGGTTAATCATATGTTGACGGAAAGTATCATACTAGATCCAACTCCTTCAGCCCCTTTGCCGCGTTCGTCAGATACACAATAGCATTATCCGTCAGATACGTGCAATCCGCCAGAATCAACCTCTCCAACTTCGCAAACTTGTAAATGCTCCAGTGCTGAAAGCCTCCATCCGTGATGGTCGTACATCTCGTCAAGTCGATAGATTGCAGTCTTGCATGAGCATGCACAGCAAGATGCGCCATGGATCGATCAGTCACGTGCTTGCAATAGCTCAACGTGAGACGCTTCAACTCCGGGCATCCAACAACAGTGCCCACAGGAGGCATGGCTTGCGGTTGGTGCTGTACCTGCTTGCTGCGTCCTGCTTGTTGGTGAGGGAGTTGAGGTTCAGTAACGACCCAGCCGACGATGCGCGCCAGAAGGTTGTCACTGACTTTGCGGCAGTTCGAGAGATCGATCTCTTCGAGGTGCTTGGCATTATTGGCCATCTCTAATACTGCATTGGCTGTGATATCCCAAACGCTTTTCATCTTCCAAGAATGCACATTTGCTCCGCATTGGGATGAGAGAGCGGAAAACCCTTCATCTGTGATGTGGAAGCAATTATTGATGTTGATTGACTGAGCGCGTCTGCCGATGAAAGGGCAGACCACGTCCACCAGAAGCTTGTTGGTCACTGCGCGGTTATAAGGTGTGAGATCGACATCATGGCAGAGCTCGGGTGACTTGGTCAGTAGTTTTGACCAGCTGAGTGAGACTTGCCGAAGACGCATGAGTTGGTAGATATCTAGATGGCAGAAGATCATGACGAGAATCGGATCCGGCAAGACACCTTGGTTGAGATAACTTTGCCGCCGCTGAACAATCTTTGGTCTCTTCGGACGATAATTGGAATCGGGAGGGGTAATTGCGTGTTGAACCTTTGTTGGCGTTGGAGTTTGGGTTTTCGACCTTGTCTTTGGTCCAGTGTTGGAATTGGGCTCCTCCGGAGGAGGGGTGTCCGGAACGGGTGGGGCATACGAGCCTCTCCTCGATCTCGCTCTCATGTTGTCCATATCAACACTCAAGAAGGGGTCCGGATCTAAAGGCTCCAGTATCTCCTTGTCCTCTGCACGACTTGGCTTATGCGGGCTCACAGGTTTTGACGGAGTAAAAGTGACCTGGGGAAGCGAAGTTCGTATAGGAGTTGTCATCCGGTCTCCAATCTCCAATTCATTGATGGAAGGTGCATCGACGTCCGTCATGGTCACGTCTTGATCGTCCGACTTGCCAATCCTTAGCTTTGCGGTTTCTTCGACTTGTTTCCGAATATCAGGAGAACAACGCCTCCAGAGCTCGTCCAGAACCTCTCCACTAATCATCAAACACTCCACTGTGGTGATAGCGCGAACGGTAGCTGTTCTCCGTGGTGCCAAAGCCAAGCTTGCAACTTCACCAAAATATTGACCTTGCTTGAGACGTGGCCGAATGTATGAGCTCCGCGTTGATAGGCGGTCTGGTGTCTTTCCATTTGTATGTTCGTGGATAACCTCCGCTTCACCGCGCACTATGAAGTAGATCTCATTCCCAGGTGAACCTTGTAAGATAATGTCTGTAAAGGGTGAATATGTTTTTGGCTGTGCGCTCAGTCCAAGAAAATGTAAAATCTCTGGTGGTAGTGTTGAGAATAAAGGCAGTTCCTTCAGAGTCTTCCTGACATTGACGAAGCCACTCCCGAGAGCACTGCCAGCTGCTGGATCTTCAATTCCTTGAGGGCTGGGCGATTTCCTTTTTTTTGTATTTATAACAGTTCCTTTCTCAATCACTCCAACATCTCCCATTGCAACCTCACCAGGAGCCGCTTCGCGGGCCAACTTTCCACCTCTTGAGGGTAAGGAAGTTGAGACCAGCTTTGGACCGAATCCACTCTCTTTTCTTTTCTTGTTCAGTATAGTGAGTCGTTCCTGCGCTTCCTCCATAATTGCTTGCTCCATTTCAGGGAAGTTCGGCAGCTCTGCCCTGAAATCCTCCTTCTTCAACACCACCAACAGGCATTTCGTTCTCGCGATAATCGTAGCGGTTCGAGGCACATCCATAAGGATTCCTATCTCTCCAAAGAACGCTCCTGGCCTTAGTTCTGCATAGGTTGCTTCGCCATCTCGGGATGTAACAGCCACAGCGCCTCGCACAAGCCAGTACATTGCTTTCGCCTCATCTCCTTCTGTCAAGATATGATCGTGCGCCGCGTGTACCTGCGGTCTAAGATGCTTGCCGATCGCAGCTAAGAATGAGTCGGGCGCGGAGAGGAAGAGAGGAAACGACCGTATGCGATCAACGAGGTCGAGTGGCATATCCGGTATCATAGACGCCGTCAGGGGAGAAGGCCGCACAGGTCGAGTGGGATTCGTCTCGATGTTGAACGATCTGATCAAGGATAGCGAGTCTGGTATTGGAGCGCCATTTGCTCTGAAGGGAGAGCTGGGCCCTCCTCGATTCCGTCGCATGTTGAATTTATGTATGTTTTAACTTGCAAAATATGTCTCCTCCAGATCTCATGTATAATTGTGGCCCTATCGGCCGTTGTGCCGTCCGGCCTGCCCTGATGAAAGGCCAGGTCTGCAAGATAGTCTCTATCAGATTTGAGTATATATATCAAGTCGTTATTCTGCCGTACGTGATGGACCCTGGAGATCTGGATGTACAGTTGTCCTTCCTTATGCTGGTCTGCAGTGTCTGTGCAGAGTGTTTTCTGAACGATGTCGTCTTTGTCTGGTCTGTTTCCAACGCGCTAGGGGTGCCGCGCTCCGTGTCTGTTACATATTGTTAGACGATATGCTTTAACCTGCGGGGATCCACGTCGTCGGTATCAAGTTTGGACGAGTGGAAGAACTCACATTCGGCCGGGCTGAAGGGTAATTCTGTGTGACTCTGTCCTGACAGAGATATTTACACCAGAAGTGCTGGATAGGCCAGAAAGCTGCCCACAAAAACGGTGAAAGGGGAGCAGAGCACGGAGCACTCCTTGGTGGAGGAGTTGAGGATGTTAGCACGAGACGATCCAGTCAATTGAGGGCAGCTCCGCTGCGGGATGCGGGCGCTACCTATGACGAGTGCTCCGCGAACATGCTTTCTTTTTCTGTCATAAAAACTGGGAGAAGCCGCAAACACAAAACAAAGGGAAGCTAGAGAGAAAATCTTTGCTTTGAGATTGTCCATCAGGTTTTGGCTGACTTTCTTTGTGGATGCTATTTTTTGCCCCCATCCTTCAGCTTCTGCCATAAGCATTGGCCCGCCAGCGCAAAGTGACCTTTCAGGGGTCCGTTCGCCAGTGTCAGATTGGCTTCTTCCATATGTTTTCTAGAAGCCACCTCCTCGTCTTCAGCCGCTGACCGAGGCACGCACATTGAGCTGCCAAAGGGGCTGCAAAATCTGCCACCATCCCAGTACATATCAATTCCTGTTATTGCACGACACGAGGATGAATGGACTCTCTGCTTGGGTGGGCTGCGATTTTCGAGCTTTCCTCATGGCTGATACAGGGGCCGCTATGATATTGCTGGGCATCAAGCGATCAATGCCATGATGGGAGCAATCCACGAGACCCACAGCACGTTTCTGCACTTCGAAGCTAAAATCCTCATGATGTCCAAACTCAGCCTCGACGTCGGTTATCTGTCATGGCGAACACCTTCTCCTTCCTGCATAGTACTACATGAACCTGAAACACTCAACCCCACGTGCCGGGCTACATGCAGGTGTACAATGCAGCAGTCTCCATTCGTTCGTTCGTGGAACCATAGGAACGAAACCTCCTTATTTCACAAGATGAGGTGAAAATTGGATGCTGTAGAGGTCACATTTCGAAGGCAATTTAGAATAGGAACCTCTTTTTGCAGTGGCGATTTCCCAGCTACACTCATGCATCGAATTCACAATGACTTGAGTCACCTATCTCCGAGTACCCCACACTATCCAGTTCCGTCTATCTACGGTATTTTAACTTGTTCCGGGAGGCGAGTACTGGAGCTCACTTATTTCTGCCGGAATGGGGGTCAAGATAGCATGAGGCTTATGTCTTGCCGGATTGGGAAGGAGAAATAGCCAATGATATCGGGGTGGTCGCTACGCAGGAACTCAATAGCAATATGGGCTACTTCAGGATATAGTAGGAAGCATCTGATTTCTCTGGTCGAACTTTCTGAGAGCAGATGACGCTTCCGAACTTTTAATCCACAAGAGAACCCTGCTTACTATTTTCTGCTGGAATCAAAGTCCTGGAGAACCTCGCTTATTATTCTTTGCGCTAGTAAAGTACAAGCAGGAGAACCTGGCTTCTTAGTACTCGTACTGGCAGGATGAAGAAGCCAGCTAATTGCTACTTGCCATATTCTACGTAAATTGTCATTACCTAAGTCTACATCTATTCTACATCCTCAGATAGATCCCAAACGCCATCTCACCATGCATCATAATGACCACCTGGGGTATCACCGAGTCATCTCCAACGCCCAACCCAAATGCTTCTCGGTAAACGTTCATCCTAGCTGCAAATATTGTATTACCCTTCTTCGCCAGGCACGACAAGCTTGACACTCTTCTTTCTCTCAAGTCCTAGCCCACTGCCACTCGCGCCCAAACCACCAACTAATGAAGCACTCCCACCCAGCTGCACCCTAACTCCCTCCACAGCTTTACTTTGATTAACCTCCCTTGCATCCCTCCTAACCGGCCCTCCTCTCGCCGGTCCATGTCCACCTCTGCCACTTCCCTGTCGCGTATTCTCCTTAACCTGTGCCTCTAACTCCTTCGCCCTAGCAACTTTCTTCTCTTCCACCCTCATGTCTCTCCATTCCCCAGGCAAACAAGGATGCAGACAACCCTCCAGCGGACAGCAGCCACCAGAATCGACATCTCCTTCCTCGAACTCTGGGCCCGAGTGCCACGCTTGCATGCACGACATATGGCCGCCATGACCACAGCCTGGGCATAGCCACCATACCACTGCTCTGCGGATCATGGTCCCATCATGCGCAGTGTGTGGTGGGGTTTCCTCTTCCAGATCACGGCTTCGGCAAATGGCGCAGGAATCCATGTCCCTCTCGCATCTAGGGCACTTCCACACGCTGCCAGGAATGAGCGGGTCATTTTCAAGCGGCTTGTGGCAATCGGTGCAGAAATAGCCTATAGTAACGAGGTCTTGTGCTGTAGCAAAGACTGCGGAATAGGTTGGGACGCAGAGATTGCGGAGGAGAGCTGCTTCGGTGAAGAGTTTCATGCTGGTGAGGCGGTAGTGGTATTGTCTGAGAATGGCACCAGCGTGGATCTCGTCGATAGAGGAAGACGGGAGGAAAGGGCGAAGAAGGAGGATCATTGCTGCGGCGTTGAGGACTCCGAACTGAGTCTCAAAGTTGATGGTACGTGGGACGAGGACAGTTGGGTCGATAGGTCGGATAAGAAATTCAGGATCATTTGGCCAGGGAAGGAAGTCAGTTTCGATGATGTTTGGGTCTTGAGATGCTCGTTCTGATGAAGTGGGACTGATTGGGTCCTCATAAACCATAGTCCTAGAAGATGTTTTATGATATGTTGATACAGCAGAAGCTTCTTGAATTCGGAATACAGGCGGAAACGTAGGATCATGTAGTCCATTTCGAGCTCCTCGGCCTACGCTGCAGCTTGGAGTGTGACGCTCTAATGAACTGTCGGATCGTGCAGGAGCATCAGAATCAACACTTGGACGATGTCTAGAATCCGATGGAAAACTATTCTCCCAGCTTGAGACCCTATCTCTGAGTGGGCGGCCATCCTCGTATCTCGTTCTCTGACCATCACTATCCGAAGAGCCCATGAATTTACTCGAGTCTCCCGAGGTTGAAAACATCTGAAAGCTTTCTCCTGAGTCATGACGCTGAGGCTGAATCCTCGGTGGATGGCTGTGATTGTAATCTAGTCTGAGCGGGTGCTTCCTCGCAGTTGCCGCAAAGTCAAGCGCAGGGTTAAAAGACTCCATGCCGTAGAAATCGTAACCCTCGACGCTAGAGGATGAATTTTCAGGCGATTGCTTTGCACCAGGGACAGGTATAGGGCTTGGAGTAGTGGCATGAGCAGGAGCAGGAAGCACCGAGAATTCGTCTTCAGCAGTCAAGGGCGTATGCATGGCCTCTCTCGTCTCATGAGCTATATCACGCATGGGTCGCACAAGTGGGGTTGCTACATTGGACGTGCTCTCAATCTCTTCCGTAATCATTGATCTCGCAGCTTCATGAGCAGGTGTGTCGAGAGAGACTTCAGAGCGATGCATCTTGCGAGGTGTATCTTCTCCTCGCTCGGTCTGTGCCCTCGGCTCTGACTCTGGAGCAATCTCCTTCGGCTCTTCATTCTTCGACGGAGACTTTGGGACAGTGAGCCGGGTTTCCCGGTGATACTCGGCACGTCTTGATAGAAGCAGACTCATTGTGTATCCAATAATTCTCCAAGTCTGGGCCAGACGATAATGTGCAACTTTCTCAGCAGCTTTAGCAAATGTTTCTGTGATTGAGAATATTCGAGCATCTGCAGATTCTGTATCGGAGACCTTAGCCATCCGTAGTAGATAACGATTCGTAAAGTACTGGTACTTGGAACGACCAGTCGAGGCAGGTACATGGCCAATAGCCATGATCTGTTGAGGTTTGTAGATTCCCGTTACCTTCACAGCTTCATCCAAGGACATTACCTTGTTATCAGCTATCCCGGTGATGCTCGGAGGGGTCGTGCTTAGTGATTGCGCTGAACGCCCACTGTTTCTCCTTCGATGCCCTTTTCGTTGTCTTGGGCCCAGGAAGCTCCCTACAACATCCTCCTCTGAATCACTTCTACTACCGCTCAAAAGAGGCCCACTACCATCGCGCTGAAAGCTAGGGGAGATCTCTGGCGAAGTAATGGAAGGTCGAGGGCGCCGAGGAGCTTGCCTCTGTTCAAGTAACATGAGGACATCGCCATTAGGTGAGAATGTAAAGGTTGAGAGACTTCGGCGATCAATAAGTTGTGGAACGAAGGCAACATCGGTCTGCACGAAGTGGCCCTCCCGGTCAACTGTCCATAGGAGGTCCCGCGAAGCCCACAGGAGTCCTGTCGGCGCACTGTCCCACTGCTCAATCTCTTTAAATGGCATGGCAGGTCTTGCAAGATCCCAAAGATGCACACTGGACGTTGGATTCCTTGAGGCATTTGAGTCGTCATAACTGACAGTGATCTGTGCTGCTCTTTTGCCTTGAGCAGTAGCAGACCAGCAGGCCGGGCGCCATGAGACCCTTTTCACAGGCGCAGGCGTGGCAAATGTGTATCTGGCCTTCTGACTCCTATCAGCCTTTTTCGAAAGGTCCCAAATATGACACAGCTGATCTGTGCCTCCACTGACAAGATGCTCGCCATCAGGATGCCATGATATCGAGAAGCACGAGGTCGCATGCGCAGTGATTTTGAGAAGTGGTGCACTAGGTCTTCGAACATCCCATTTCTGAATGACTCCAGCATCTGTACAGCAGGCAAATTCCATGCCATCCGTCGGGGACCACTTGACGTCCCTTACAGCATCCGCGTTACACTTATAATTGTGCCATGTCTTAAAGGCAGGTCCGTTGCGGCCTTGTAACGGCTCCCTTATGTCAAAGCTCTTGACTGTCCCATCCTGACTTGCTGACAGCAGCCAATTCCCTCTGAACGGGTTTATGGCAAGCTTGTGAACCTGCCGCGCATGTTCCTGTATGCGCCCCACTTCGAGGCCCTCTCCTGCTCGATTGAGATCATATATAGTGATTCTTCCATTTCCGGAAGCAGTTACTATTGTGCTTTCGTGTGCGCCATGCGACCATTCGATTGCCCTGATGTTGAGCTGGTCTGAGGTTGCTGCGGATAAATCGTGCGTAGGCGCATAAGAGGAGATGATAGTCCGGAGGTTGATGTCCTCGGTGATGGTTGAACCATCGATTCGTAAAATCTTGAAGACTTTGGCTCCCGCAATGACAGCGCGTTGGCAATTTGGGGATTTGCTGAGACAGGCAATGGACGCGCCTGCAGAGAAGACGGTGTTCTGCGATGCGCTCGGTCGGAGTTGGAGTTGAGGCGCTTCGATGGTGCTCGTATCAATATTCTCGGGATTATTGGTGTTTGTGGGCTGTCCGAGCAGCTTTCTCATAATCTTGCCCTTGTTCATCTTCGCAGATGATTATCCATGCTTTCACGGAGGCATGCTGGGCCGGCGCATTGAGATGCAAGTCGAGATGCAAGTTGAAGCTGCATACTTATGCAGAGCTTCACCTCGCACCACGAAACTCGGCGCATATTCTCCCGCCGTTTTGCCGAGCTCTGTGATTGGTCAGTTTTGATCAACTTCACGAGGGTTAACATCTTCAATGTAAGTTGAAAGATGATGCATTATATAGTGGCTGGGTTCGATTATGGTCAGCCTGAGTTCCGGAAGATGGCCTCCCATACACAGACATGATTACTGGTTTTAGTAGATGCCCCTATTTTTCTCGCCTAGCTCAACTCCCTTCTTTGGCGAAAGCTAGCATGTCCCTGAGATTGGGAGAGGATATTTCCAGAAATCAGGAGACGTATGGCAGATCAAGGATAGGTTTATTCAAAGGTTTGCTCTCATTTTATGAGCGTTCAAGTGGTCCAAGGTACAGATTTAGGTTGGCAGATTCGGGACACCTCATGAGACTTCCTCCAAGGACTTTGTTTAGGGCTCTGACAAAGCTTATCGTACTTTATACATCCTTCCGACAGTACCGTCAATCTCGTGAGACTCTTGTGCATGCTTATGTTCACTTCAATTAAACTCTCCGAACAGTGTGGCTTGATGGGGGTAATAAAGAGGGTCGGTCCGAGGCCTTTTTGCTGGAATCTATTTGTGGTTCCGTAAAACAATCGGAGGCATTGGACACATTCAGTAGTCTTTCAGACCTATATTTTTGGATAACAGGGAATTAATACATTTGTTTTGCTCTGAGCATAGACCATATTAGCCATGATATCGTAGAGTATTGCCTTATGCAGTATAAGAGTGTCCTCCTTCGCGAGTCACAAGCCCACGGGTTCTTCTTCTTCCAACATTCACACTATCGAAGCTTTCAACCATTAAATTGTGTGCTTTGACCAAGATCTACGACGTTACTTTGTCGTTGAAGTTCAAGGCCGTTGGGGTCGTCGGTTTCTTCGAAGGCCTTGTTGAGCTCGACTCGCAATATCGAAGCAACTTGATGCTTTTGCGGCTGCTAATGAGGACCCGCAGTGCTTCAAACAAGACCCAGTTGACCACTGCAAGTCTTCGAGATATTGTGCAGTCCCGAACTTGCTTTGAGGCGTTAAGGGTAGTTCAAGGTCGATACAGGTCTTAACACCGTTTGTAGCTCTGTTAGATGATTTGCTTGGTCGAGAGGGACTTGATTCTGCCCGAAGCGTATTCATCTTGCCGATAGCAGTCGCAAGTAGGAATAGGTAACGTGTATAAGAGTGAAGCGTCGCATGTGCGAGGTTGAGGGGGAGTGGGAGGTAGAGGGTCTGTGAAGGGAAACTTCAAGAGGTGGATGGCTGTTGTTCCTGTTTTAAGCCGTCAGTAACTATGCTTGTATTGACGTAAGTATTGCCACAAGCAGTCAGCAAAGCTTAATATAGTCTGATAGACCCTTGGGTACTTGTTGATACTTAAAGTCATCTACAACCGTCGAGAGACCGGCAAGATCGGCGCACCTTCTGGGGGGACAGGCGAGCTGAGCATTGGGAGGGAGCATCTCAACCTTTCAATTTGCTCTAATAGCACATAGAAGGCCTCTTTCTTGGGCTGCCCTTTCTGTAGGACTTTCTTAACGTCCTTCCGGGCTTGTCGGAGCGTTCCAACGGCGAGAGCTCGCAGAACGCGCCTCCATGATGGATTCAAGAATGACGTATGAAAAGCAAATCCGCAGAGCATTACGACTCCTACGGCGAGATGGAGAAGTAACCTCAGTGTCATTTTGGTTGGAATTAGCTTGCTGGATTCAAGAAGGCAGCTACATTTCTTCCAAGCTCCTTTCCCGTTGACCAACTAACTGCGGGCCGCTACCACACGATTCAGCGGCAAAATTCCCGACAGTCTGGAATATTGAGGCACCTGACAACTGGGATTCATTCTATTTCAAGACTTCACAACTTTACGAAGGATCCTATCAAAGGGTAACATCGGTGTTCAACGTCCTTCCACAAAACTATGAGAGTCACAGAAGGCCAAAGTCGCTTTCACTGCCTCAAAAAACGTATATCTTCAAGTGGAAGCCCAAATGGCTGTTGCACTTTGCGACCCCGAATCCTAGCTCTTCCAAAAGGGCATTTGCTTCACCTACGTTCTGCAGCTAATGATGGGGTGAGCATATCACGGCAAAGGTCGAGTAATCATGGCATCCTCTTCAATTCAGATCTGCAGATTCTTTAAGGGCGCATATTCTCGTCGAATGACCAGACTTTGACCAGATTGTCACATCCCCTGTCTTTCTTACTGGCGGAACCCAAAAAGTGGTCTCCGCAACCTTTCTTTTCCTATGCTGTGACTGCATCTCTAGCATGCGTCGAGTCAGGATTAAGGCATGTTTCCCAGGATCCGGGGATCGGCCATCACTGCCATGTGGATACGCAATACGCTGAATTGTCTCAAGGGAGATGCGAACCTGTACATTGAGAGATTCTGCGTTTTGAGTTATCTTGTATCCTTGGATGATTTCGGCCTTTGAAGGATGATATCACATTGCCCTTCTTCAATAGACCAACACTTCCAACGAATGATCGAGGCTTCTGCCGGCCGGCCTACCTTCACTGTCCTCCTGGCAAGCCCCATCCTTCTGACATCTGCAGGCAGCCTTTAGGCAGGGATGGCCAGAAGCTCTCGCATATTGCCTCTCTCCAGAAGCAGAACCAAGTCCGCGTCCAACCTTCCATCTGTTCACTAGCATATTTCGATTCAGATGTGTGCTCAATGAGTATCGAAGCAGGGAGGCCTTCCCCGAAGTTTCAGCTGGCGACTACAAGGCAGACTTTGCTCGTAAACCAGAGCACAAGGACGTGCGAGCAATACATCGGTAAGGCTGATGCATATCTCGGTATGTAAACGCTGTACGGCACAGTGCTGCGGGTGTTACTGACGGAAGAAACTCCTAACTGCTCTAAAATTAACGCTGAAACAGCCGAGCTCCGTCCAATATCACCATTTGTGGACTGTCAATGCTCATACTAGACACAATTCGACAAATGTTACTTCTATACCGATTGTTTGGTTCTCCCGCGTACTTGATAAAGCAAAGCTTGCGGCCCTCTGTATCTTTTAGAAAGAAATGCTGTGCCGTGCGGTGTATGAGTATGAACCGGGTTCTCTTCCTCCGGACCACACTGCCGACAAGATGAACGGCTGAGGCTGGTAGGTTATCTCACAAACAAGGGTGAAAACGCCTACTGATCTCAGCGCCATACTACTGTCCCTACTGCACCTTACCTTACCTGTCACACTTCCTTCCTTCCGCGAAGCATGGAATTCCCGAAGAAGGAAAACCGGGAATTAGAATTCCATTCACTCTGCGAAACACATGTTGCAGCTCGTACCTTGGACCAATACGCTACGATTTGTGCTTGCTTGCTGATATCTGCCCGTACAGTCCAGTCCAGTCCGTGTCACGCTGCTGTCTCAATGTTAAGACAAGAAGCGATGACTTGCATGACAAGCACTGGTCATCACTTGCTCACTTAGGCTTGCCTCTCCACGCATCCTCTGCCATGCCAGCGCCACGCACCCTTTCGCTCTCCCGCATGAGTTCACAGTCACCACTCCCTCTCCTCTCCCCACCCTTAACACCTGGAATCATGGAGTTAGGCAGATAGGCATAGCCGTAGCCGCGTACCGCTTCCCCCCCTGCTCGTCTCCGATACATTGTGCGGACCCCCCGGCCCACAGTTGCTCGTCGGCAAGGGTGAGCTTGTGATAAGGGGCTGCTTTCTCCGGAGCTCCTCCTTTCTTCAGAGACAGGAGCAGAAATAAGCGCCCAGCAGTACTGTGTAATGTGACGAGTTCTCCGTCTCAATTCTCGACATGGGAACGGCCGCAGGGAGGAGAGTGAAGTTGGCAGTTGCGTGCGGTTCCGCAGTGCGGAGAGTGCGGGTTTGATGAGATGAGAAACATTGAAGCAGAACTTTACAAACAACCGACCGATTTTTGCACAATTCTCCGATTCAATGGATAACCTCACATTCTTTGCGAAACCATTTGCCAACTGAGTATATGTTTTGGGAAGGTCTGGGAATTGCCTTAATTTGAATCTCTGTCTATAGGGAGCAGAAAGAGTCATGTCTCATAAATTGAACCCTAAATTATCGTACAAAGAATATATGTATGCAGACTTGCAAATTCCGAAAAGAAAATCATCCGCATGGTGACTGCTAATGGCGTTGAGCCTCCCGTGTACCTTCCTATCCCCTTCCATTGAACCAGATCCAATTATGTCCCAAAAAGTCCTTCATCGAGAAGTAAAAACACACTGATTCTGTCCGCAGAAGGATCCACAAAGGAACGAAGTAAAGGGAAGGCTAATTCCGCGTATCCCAATTCTGCTGCTGCTGTTGTTGGTGATGTTGTGCTTGCTGATGCTGGTTGAACAGTATCTGCTGTTGCTGCCGATGTTGATGCTCTTGATGAAGTTGTAGCTGAGCTTGGGTATCACTTGCAGCTCCGCTGCGCACTTCGTCCATTGTCGCAGCTGAAAGTGCAGACATCAAGGTGGCATCGTCGCGATCCAGACTATGAGTTGAAGATCCAACTGACCAAGAGCGCTGTTCGAGGGTCATGCATGGGGGGTTGGGCGACATCTCAGGCGTCAGTTGGTAAATCTGACAGCCTGAGATTACAGACGACATCTTATCTGCTGACTGCGAATTTACTTCCGTCAACTTCCGCCGTATCTCACTCGCCGACCAATTTTCTTGGGAACCATACTTTGGCATTGTTCTTGCAATTGCAGCAAATCTGCCTCTTGCATTCTCCTCCGTGGCCTGTTTTAAGGCAGACTCCTGTTAACCTGTTAGCCTTGCTCACAACGAGACTTGATGAAAGTAGTCTGCTACCTCCCGGTCATTCCATACCCGTAGTCTCTCTAGGAGTCGCTTCTTCCTCATCTGCAAAGCCGGAATCTTCATGACTCTTGAACCGCTCTTCCCGAATCTTCTGTTCCATTTCACTGCGACATCTTTCCAAGCATTGGTTTCAGACAACTCCAGCAGTGCCTTGTCCTCGTCACTCAATTTGGACGACCTCATGATCTCTTCCGGAACACTTGGAGACCTTCTTTTTCTGCTGCGAGGTGGGATTGAGCCTCTGGGCCCATGCAAGCTTCCTTGAGTGGTATAGGAATCGAGGGAGCTCGTGCGACGAGGTCCGTTTTGCTTTACGGCTGCTCTGAGGGACTGCGGATTCGGTGCATTAAGGATAGGTGGTTGATTATTGCTCCTGTAGCTCGTGGCACTTTGAGGATGCTGGCTATCGGTGTAACTGGTAGCGCTTTGAGGGGCAGTGATAGGACTTCGCTTTATGGGACTTGGAAGGAAACTCGGGGGTGAGACTGATGTCCGACCACTTTGCGAAGGTCCAGAGACACAATAGCTGCCCCAGTAGGGAGTACTGGGACACACATATGGTGAGGTCGGAAACGAGCTATCAGATGTTTGGATTTGAAGGATGCCGGATGGGTTCTTATATTTCATTGGCGGCCGAGGGTTGGCATAATCAGCTTCTTCTCCATAAAGTATCTGATAATGCGGAGAGGTCAAATCCGCGACCGAAGGAGATAACTTCAATTCTTCATCTTCTTTCATTGGCAAGAGCGGAGCAGGCTTGGTTGCGATCGCCGGAGACGAAGTCATTGAGATAGGCGTCAGGAAGTTTTGGTCGTATTTCACCGGAAGATTAAAGGACGACACCTAATTATTTCTGAGTCAGAGAGGGGATTTTATAGCTTCCACAAGTAGGATAGATGTTCTGTGGAAGACCTACAGCGCTGCAAGGGGTCAAATCCTGCGACTGGTGGTGGACTCTCGGCCACTCGCCTCCCATATTGAAGATTGGTGCCTAGGTGACACCGGTGAACCGAGGGAATATCCGGAATGAGTCCAAGGAGTCTCAGATTGCTGAAGAAATTCCAGAGATTAGAGAATTGCTATTCCTGAGACCTAAGCTCGAAATGATGTGGAGGATTCGAAGTGGAAGCGAGGCAATGTTGCTCATGTCGTGATCCAAGCATCGAGAAGCACTGGTAATTATATAGATATGATTCGCAGAGTCTGCCTGGCAATATTGGATCCAAGATGCGACAGAAGAGAGCCTCGCTGCTAGGGCCGAGTCTGAGAGGCCGAAGTGCGGTGCTCTCTTAATATCTTTATCCAGGAGGAGAGGCACAGCAGGACTGAGCCTTACCCGGTCACGGAAACGGCCGCTGTGGGAAACGGTGCTTAAGGCTGTGGAGCTATGAGCTATGAGCTACCAGGTAACCGCCGACCCTTTATGGCGTCGAAGCGAGCAGCACGATACTCACTGAGGCTTAGGCATGAGAGCACGCTATTAGTTGCAAAATGGCCTGGTCACTCAGTGGTATGGCCGTGCGGGACTTTTGGAAAGGCACCTGGAACCCTGGGGGAGGAAGGGATGATCAGTCGCTGTATGCACGGAGTACAGGCGCCAGTGTTGGCTTCTGGCCGTGGTTGCGGGGGTAATCGCCAGGTGCAGGGTGGCATGACAGCACAAGGGCTGTGGGACAACGGCTATGGGCTGCCGCAGTCTCGAAACGGTGCACAGTCTTCCTACGACATATATCTATCAAGGACGAATTGGGCTCTTACTACCTCCGTCGTCCATCGCGAATAGATCGCCGTTGGAAAGATATATCGTACTCTTGCATCTGAAGGATCGAGATATATCCATCCGAACGTCTTTGTGACCAGATCCTGCGCAACGGATGGGGGCAAAAGATCGGTGAGGGTGTGTATTGCTTTCTAGAATAGAGCAGCAAGGCGGCGCCCCTTCTGAGCGATCGCCCGGAGTGTCCATGCAGAAGAGTGTTTCGGACACGGAGATGGTGTGAGCGGGCACGGTGTGATTGGAGAAGCTACGAGAGACACCTCAGCCCGGTACCGACAGAGTGGTTATCGGGACATTTTTCGCAGGGAATTTCGGTCACGGGCCAATTGCGTGCGCGGATTTTCATGCGGCAGGGGCGCTGTGGGAGCCTTGTTGGACAGCACGGAGAGAGCGCGCGGTTAGGGGAACGAGACGCAGTTGTGCGGCACAGCACCATAACGACCACTGAACAGACGATTCTGCGCGAAAGCCGCCCCTCTGAGAGCTGGCCATCTCGGAAATTGGCTGGCAATTGACGCGTTGTTGGCCATATTTGCCGGTTTAGTCCATTTACAGAGAGACTTGCAGCAGAATAGGTATTTACGGCGCTTGGCCTGTCGGTTGTGATTGCCCATCCGCAGCCGACGATCGTGACACCCCCCTGAGAGGCTGGCAGATATGCAGATACGCAGATACACCAAGTCATTCTAGAAACCATTCGCTTGTTTTCAGGGGTTGATATTGTGATGGATATTGCATGAGACCGAACGACGGTTGAACGTTGAAGAAGCGCCTTCCTTTCAGGAGCTATTTTGATTGGGCAACCGAATATGCGGTACGTCTCCGTACCAGGGCAGCGAAACAGCTGGCGATCCGGTCAACCCGTGGTCGGCATGCTGACTTTGGATTCAAAGCCCTCTTGCTGCCGAACTATTCCGGCACCAAGGAGATTGTACCTGGTCGAGGATTGACAAATGGGGAATGTCCGTTGGTGCCAGCCCACGTTGCGCTTTGCGCCGCTTCCAGGTCCAGTAAGACCATTCCGAGATGTATCTGACGTCCTGCTATCCCCTGAAGAAAGTAGGTGAAGAAGCGCTATCGCTATTGACGAGCGCTTCCGTTCAAGCTCCAACGTCCAACGGGCGGCAATCGTACATCTAGCTAATGCTTTTGTTTGAAAAGCCGTGGGCAGCGCCAACGACTGATGATCTTGTCTGGCGAAGAAGTTGTTCAGATGTCGTAATATTGGATTGGTCGCATATCGATGCTAATTTGCCAGGAAGCTGGCTCTCATGCGCACACATCCAGGACAAAAATGAACGGGCGACAGGCATCCTTTGGGTTACACAGATAGCTTCACAACTGCTAGCCAATGAGGGAGGCCAGACTTCAACACTTCTTAGATTTTCTCTTTCCGTCGGCCAAACAGCCGATGGCCATTCACAAGAAGTCGATTGAAGAGCTGGATTGAGATCCTTGCTGGGTGTTCCATTACCAATCAGGAAGGCGAACAAGGCGACTGCTAGCCCGGCAATGAGATCCACTGGCCTTTGGGGGCATCTAGATTGATAGAATATGGCGTGCGGGGACATACCCGAGATCTATTGCGGATAGCGCCGGACTTCGCCACTGTCGCACACTCAGCCATGGTCTGAAGATATGGAGACGGCTTGAGAACTAACTGCTAAGGCGCACTGCGGCTGCGGTCTCACTTGAATATCTTCAAATTGTGCAGCCCTGCGGCTGGAAAAATATGTCAAGAACCACTTCTGGTGATGAACTTGTTTTCTTTGCTGTGAATAGCAGGGGCGTATCCAAGGATCGGTGTCTCATAAGGCAGAGGGGGGCCGTTCTCGCGGCCATGGTGTTCGATCAGGGAGCCTTACGAACACTCCAACAGACGGAATGCACTCTATGGTTATTCCTGGCATCGACCACTTCCAAGTTTCCGAATTTTTCACGCTGCATCGAAGGAGTAGAGGATTAGCAGGCATCCCTGGAAGGGATTTGTGTTCTCTTTCCATTGACTGATGCATCCCGTCGATGCACCACGAGACCTTACTCTCGACCGGTGACCAGACCATGAGCCCAGACCCACATATGTGAAGAGAAGGGCAAACTCTCAATCTATCTAAGTGGCCAGGCTGATTAGCAACAGTGTGGAGAAAGAAGAGCTGCCTGGGCGCTTAACAAGCATCAGAAGCAGCAGATGCAGATGTGATAATCGAGGAAGAAGTTGGCTTTGTGGATATGCCGGTTCAAATGAAGTTCTGCCTACGCCGTCGGGGTTACGAGGGAGGCATCTGCCTGTTGACGAAGCGGTGATTCGAATCTGCAGTGCCCAACAGCCAGTAGGAAGGTTAGCACTGAACTGTAGATGCAGCAGCAGGAAAGGACAACTAACCTCGTTCGGGAGGAGAGAGGGATCACTGTGAGAGGTGTGGCTATCAGGAGTCATGAGATGGTTACTTGCTCTGAACAGCAGGGCCCGCCAACCGACTCCTCTGGGCAGCTCTTTTGCACCTCGGAAGCTGTTGAGGAAGTGTCCGACACTACCGAATTCTTCTGTATCAGCAGCATAGAATGAATCTGCGACGTTCAAATGATACCAATGATCAATCATCTGCAACTCAAAGGCACAACTCAACGCCACTCGACGATACCCGCTCGACCAGGCCTCTTGACGTCAAAATCCCAACCCTTTCCACAGCGCCTCGCAGAAAATCAAGACTGCCGACGTTGGACAAACAACTTGCTGAGTCTACTCCAACGTCATGCTAGAATTCTTCCCTAGAGCATGAAGTACATCTAACATATCAACTAACTCGGTCGCAGATTCTGCAAAACAGCACGTCTCGACAACCCGGCTTGTCACAAACACTTTACGATTTTCCACCCAGAGTATCAATCGCAGCTCTGGAAGTGTCTCAAAAACACTTCTGCGACATGGCAGTTTCTTTAAAGAAGATTCCTGGGCCACAGGCCGCTCTGACCAGAGTTTGCTGCTCGACTTCCGTGGACCGGCTTGGGGAGGAATGCACCAAGAGTCAACTACTCATATCCCGAGAAGGTGCTTTTAAGCAGACAACATAAGATACAACATGAATGAGCCATTTAAGTCCATAAGAACACATTCATGCAAGCAACGCAAGATATAAGTGAAATACTTCTTATTCGCAATCTTGCAACGCTCACTCTTCAGTAGAAACGGAGCATCCCTTTGCGCACACTTGTGCGCGCGCACTCGAAACATGGACACGCATCAATACTTATATACGAGTCTCATTGTCGTAACAACAAGATTCCATGATCAGTGACCAGGCTGCTGGCTGCCACGATAACAAGGCCTTCTCTTCGACCCGCTAGGTCGATGAGCGTACGCGATGCAAGAATAACAACCAACATTACGAGTATCAGACAGCCCACATAAAGAGAGGAAAGTAAGAGCCGTCACAGTCTAATCGCTTGTCGGTGTCATCTTCGTTGAGGATCGAAGATTCAATTTGCACCGTTCCATACCGACACGACACGGTGAAGACCGCGAGCGCGACGACGGCAACAAGTACTTGATACCGTTTCGGCGGAGACCTTACGACAGCGAGGCAATAAGTATATATCAGCAGAATCAATATGAGCTTTCTTCGGTCAAGCTCTCCAGGTGAGTCCTGCCCGATAGGACTTCGACTCGAGTCGCCCGACGACCGAATCTGCGACCGCGACAATATTGACACAAACATTATCTCCCCGACTTCCAAAAGCTTGCACTCAAATTTTCTACCGCATTGACTAGCGCATAAATTCCTAATTGACTCGTGTCAAAAGTTCGCCTGAATGATCGCATCGACCCGTCGGTCAGCACAATCGCCAAGGTAAGCGGTCTGGCCATCTGCGACACACGAAAGCATCTTTTCATCAAGTGCAGACTTCTGCGCTCAACTTTTATAGCATCTGCCACTTGGCAGTTCCCTTCTACCGCCTGAAGCCAGGCGGCTGTCAAGCGGTCCCCATCGCCAGCTCTGGCCGCTCACCCAACACAAACTCACCGATACAACAACTGACAACAAGAAAACGTAGCCACCACCTTCATATCAAACGCATCTTTATTTGTAAGCTGAGTACATCCACAAACACCGACTAGCAAACGTGCGCCGCCCATGCATACATGCAATCATCCTGCCAAAGCTAAGTTCTTTCCAGCAATACCTCGCACTTCTTCAATCCCGCGAGCGGGCTGTTCAAGGTGACTACATTATAATCCATCGATCATTCATTCATTACGCCATATATGTGGCAGCTCCCTAGTATAGCATGCAATAATAGCTATTTACTTGGTCGTTGCAAGCAATTTGTAACCACGTTCATTCCCCAGTGCCTCGTTGAGCCAACCCCGCTGTGTAAGTGATAAAGGAAAAGATAGTAAGGACATTCTACCACGCCGCCCACCCAGAATGTATCGATAGAAGCGAACAGCCGGCCTGCTATGTAAGATAAATGTTCAGGATGAAATCTCCCAATAGCGAAGTATACGGCTCTCGCCAAGGCAAGAATAGGGGGTTCGCTTAATGCTGGAGCACATGGGCGATCTGATCTTGCACGACCAATAATTGGCATGGCGTACATTCTTACCTCGCCATCATACTTGGTGAACTCGTCAACTCTTCATGATAACCCTGGAGCTAACTCAGTCCATTAGCTTCCAGCCCCGCGACCGCCGCATACGAGTACGGGAAATCGACCAGACCGTCCAGCATCCAGTTCAGCGGATCAAACACCTCATAATTACTCTCGCTGTAGCCGACACCACTCATCATGCCTGCGCTCGGCAAGCCGTGACTCGGTGTGTTGGCGCCAGCTGCCGCCATAAGCTGATTCTGCAGTTGATGTGAAGGTGGCATGAGGGTAGCGTCCATGTGTGTGGAGGAGGCCGAGGACTCGGCTGCGCTGTCGGGATTGGTGGGATTTTTCATGGCTGCTATGGGAAGGGAGTCAATCTTGTATACTTTCCAGGCCCCATCTCAGAAATGAATATAAGTGGAGGGAGTGAACTGACCTTCTAGATTACCGCGACCTTGGGCCTGGAACTCTTCTCTCCAACGCCAGATGGAGTCGAAAACTAGGCTCATGCTCATTCTGCAGCGAACCTTGAGTTGCAGGCTGTCGTCGATGATGGTCCGCATCTCGGAATCGGTGCCGTTGCCGTCATTGCTCAGTTGCTGCATTTGACTGCGTTGTTCCACGCGAGCGCCGTTCCACATCTGGACCATGAGTTCGGCGAGTCTCCAGGGGAGATCGTTGTTGATGACACTCATGCTTCTGATCACCTGGATAGTGCGGTGGAAGAGCTGGCGTCCTCGCTCAAAATCGGCTTCTCTGGCAAAGAACGAGCTTAGTAGTTTGAGCAATGCGAAACAAGCTGCAATGATCATTTGTAGAATGTAGTTTGTGGCATAGCGCATGATCCCTCCAGGCTGGTCAGGTGCAGAAGGGGTCTCTAATTCGAAAACAAGGTCCAGAAATGCAATAGCTGAACGCCATAAAGCCATTAGATCATCCAAGTAGCCCTGTGTCGTACTGGAGTCAAAGAATGCAGAGAGACGTAAGTGTAAGCCAGCTGCTTTGAGGTGGAGTCTAATGATCGGTGAAAGCTCGCGTCTGGACATGATTGACGCCTGGAGATCATTGTAATCGCGTTTGAAGACACGGGACAAGGTAGCTCTTAGATCATCACCTGCAACGCCTCGAGGATCGGAAGCATTGCTATACATATCTTTCGAGACCTTGTCGCAGAATCGCTCAATCTGTAAGCGAGCCTCGAGCTCTGGTGACAATGTAAAAGGACTGTCATCACCGGGTCTGATGGCCAGAGTCCAGTCATATAGAGTTGAGGCTGGTTGACCGTAACCAGTACCAACACTTTGTGCAACAATATTGCAGACTGCCCAGGTGGTCACCCGGTCATGCAGTTGTTCCCTGTTGAGGTCAACAGAAACTCGCGAGAAATCTTGTGTATTATTTGGTCGATGGAGTCCGATCCCGGTTGCGGCTTTCATCATGACACCGCAGAGAATATGTGTAGGATCCGTGGATGTTGTGCTTGTAGGTAGTGGCCAACTGCATATCAAACACAAAGCTTTGATGATAAAATAATTTTGAGGTACCTCCCCAACAGTTTGCCACAAAAGCCGAGTGAGGGGTCCGGAGAGAGAGGTCAATAGGCCAGGGTCCGCAGTATAACGGCGAGCGGCGACGGCAATAATAACCCAGAAGAGGAGGGCGTGCTGTCGGAAATACTCGTCTGGCGACTGGGATGGATCCAAGAATGGGAGATATGGATGATAAAAGCACCAGAACTCATTGAAGAGGTGGTTGATAGCATCTTCCGTCAATCCCACATTCTCAATCTCTCGTATTATCCGTGGCAGATTGTACGAGCCGCCTTGCTTGAGGTGTAGTAACGATGACACCGCCTCGTCAGAGCCCATGAAGGATTGACTATTTCTGCCGTAAACACCGTTCGCACTCGGTGACTCCAGCGAGAGATCCTCCTCATCTTCTACCATATATCCTTGCGCTTGGGCTCTTTGCAGATTTCGTCGTAGACGCTCGATCTGCTTTTCCATCTCGGCATGCTTGCTTCTTTTGCCAACGCGCTTGAAATTGGACTCGATTTTGCACTCGAGCTTCAATCGATTGCACCGCGAGCAGGTCGTGAAAGGATCTTGGACGACATCGCAGCGCAACTATCAATTCGTCTGATCAGCATCTTGTTTCATCACAGCCTCGTTGCTCAAGTCGCATCTAATTCCTTCTTCACTCGAGGTAATGACTCACCTTTTGCTGTCGACATTCATTGCAAGCTCTCTTCACACCAGGCTGTCTCCTTCTCTCTCCCTCATCATCATGGTCGTCTCCACCACTGCCAGGACTACTTTCGAATTCAGCACCGCTTCTCTTCCTCTTGTAGCTTCCTCCTGTGCCTGGTCGCACACTCGTCGTTGGGCTCGTAGCCCCACCACTCACGGCCCCTTGACCACCTTCCATGCGGTTATGCCAGATATTGCCGAACAGCTTGCTTCTGACCGAAGCTTGGTTTAGCCCGGCAATTAAATTTTTTTTTTCCTGCGCGCTGAAGGTTGTCCGGTGTCGCTCGAGTCCCGATATCGCGAAGGAATGTGGCGGGGTCTTGATTGACGACGGGTGTTTTGGCACTTTGCTGGGATGGGGAAAATACGCGAGTTGCGATATTGACACAAGCTTGAAGGTGTTGAAGGCTCAAATCAGACGACGAGGCTGAAACTCAATCATATATTCGAGGGAATTTTCTATATTACATTTTTCGAAGTTAATTACTGACACTCGAGTACTTGCTTTCGGAATTATCACAGTCTCGGCACTTCGCATGAGTTTACTGCTCATGCACGAAGATGGACTCGAAGCGCGAGTTGATGAAGAAGGGCCCACTCCGTCCTCCAAAGTTGCAGCCGTGGAGCCAATCCTATACTGAGAAACGGGCATCAAAGGATGAAGTATCAGTAAATACCGGAAAGGTAAAAGATCCTTCTTGTGAGTTGGTCGCTACATTCGATGTGCCTTTTTCAAACTCACGCTTTGGTAGTCACAGAATTCTACGGAGGCCAGACTCCTCAACCATTTCTTGATCCATCAATCATGCAACGCCGAATCCAAGCTCAGAAGCAACTGCAAGCTGAGCAAGAGAGAAAGGCCAAACACGAGGCAGAGACATCTTCGAGCAGATGAACGACCCATTCAGGGTTAATTGCATCACGTGTAGAATGACAGCTGTGGCTGGGACGATCTCGAGTCCTTCATTCCGCGACTTCCCGTTTGACAATTCGGACTCAGCTGAAAATGGAAGGCTTCGGACCATCCCCAAAGATCATCTTTTGATGATATCGTGGTGTCTGCAAAATTACATACTCTTCGGGTCATGTGAAGATACATGTCGATCCGCTTCCGAGGGCAGTCGGGACTTGTACCCCGCCTTCCAGAAGTTACAATTATCCGGCGATTGCTAGGATTTCAACCACTGTGAAGAGAAGGGTGAGCATGCGACTGGAAGAATTTCCTTCTTGGTGGCTTAAAACGGTTGTGTTGGTCTTTGTGGATTCTCTGAGTGTGGGATCGTATACTGTGAGCATTGTGCCTGAGAGGTGCATATGTCAAATTTTATGTCTCGTATTCCCACCTGTCAAAAAACCTCAGAAGAGAGACATTTTCAGATTCCTTTGAAAATCTTAGGAGGGAGGGAAACGGTACTTGGGAAGTGCCAGACTCATTCAAGCTCGTCACGCCGGAGCTTTGCTGGCGGTAGAACGGTCTACCCCGCGATGTTATTGTTACCACTCAAGTCATATGAGCTCCCACGATGGATTAAGGTACGCTCTAGGATATTTAGAGTGTGGATGCCTCCGGGATCATCATCTTTGACAGCCTCGGCAGCACACGACGTACCAAGACCTCTCTGATGCAGTGAGAAATGCAAACGGAGGAGTAATCAGCTGTAAATAGACCACAGGGTTCTTATCAACAGAGTACGGTGTTCCATTGAGTGAAGAATTGATTCTTGTCAATATTTACGTACGAGACTTGAGACTTGATTCTTGATAACCTGTCTCCCGTGGTCTGTCGATAAGACATCCTGCTCGGGTATCGAAAAAAGAGGGACCGAGACTCTGATCACCCGAAGAGCTGAGCACTTCTTAGCTGATCATGTGGTTTTCATGACAATATGATGCCAGTTATGCTGATCTCTTTCTCCGCCGTAAGAAGCAAGCAATGTGTTCCAATGTCACTCGCCTATTGGAGTTAGGCCGAGCCGTCAGCATAGGTGGACCGAAAAAGCAGCGCTAAGTAGTGCAACACTGCTCTTAAGATACTTCTAAAGCAAAGCTATTACAACCGTAAAACGGCTCGAACGAGGAGAAGGATAAATCCGAGGCTCGTAGCCAAACGGGTAGGAAGAAAGAATAGAATAAAAGTTTGAAAAGTAACAATATTTACGGGAATGAGAAATTGGAGATACCTCAACGCAATGCTGCTTTGTGGCGCCAGCAAGGACGGACCCTTCTCGCTTCTCCATCAATCTCACTGGTTGCATCATCTGGTCGCGATCGGAGACGAAACGAAACACCCAATGAGGAACCCAGCAGGGAACATGGAGGGCTGCAAGCACATGCCAGGCCAACAACAAAGCTCAAGCCTCTCCGCAGCCACAGGGACCCTTGGGCCTGAGAATCGATAGCACTTCTATCGAGCTTGGCTCCAAAAGAACATATGCCCTGCGGCGATGAGGCCATTTTAGTGATTAAGGCTGCGCGATCACACGACGCCACAAAAGTTACGCTAGAGTCGTCTTTTCAACCGTGGATCCAGTGAGGAAGGCCAGTGTGAGCACATCCCGTTTGTAGAGGCGATCAGCAGATGATGAACCCATCAGGGACGGGCTCCTGGGCTAGTTGACCTGAAAAAGAGATCAACTTTGTGGGGTAGGCAGGCATGTCCTGGTAAGGTTCTTCTACTTAAAGCTTGGTTGTTGCTCCAGGGACGGAAGGTACCTGGTTCTGCTACTTATCACCGCTCTCGGCCTGATATCACTTTTCCTTCTCTCCCCCGTCTTTATGCTCACATCAACCATTTTCTCTCCTACCACAAGTATTCTACATACACTAGACATCATGGGTCTCCTCAAGGCCTTCATTACTGCAGCAATATGCTTGCTGCCCTTGGTCAATGCTAAGCCATTGTAAGTATTTCCCAGCCTCAGTCGCACCTGCTCAAAGCTAAGTTCTGGCAGCACCAGAAAGAGACAGCTCGCCTTCGACTACAACGATGACAAAGTCCGTGGTGTCAACTTGGGCGGTTGGTTTGTTCTCGAACCATGGATTACTCCTTCGATATTCGACGACTGGGCAAACGGAGGTGGCGTGGTTGACGAATACACCTACACTGCTGCTTTGGGAAAGGATGAGGCTTCGAACCGGTTGACCCAACATTGGGCGACTTGGATCACACAGGACGACTTTAACGAGATTGCTTCCATGGGATTGAACCACGTTCGCATTCCAATTGGCTACTGGGCTCTCAATCCTCTTGATGGCGACCCGTATGTTCAGGGCCAGCTGCCATTCCTCGATCAGGCAATTGGCTGGGCGAGAGCTGCTGGTTTGAAAGTTATGCTTGATCTACATGGAGGTATGTATTGCTGTTCTACCAAAATGATTTTCATCTAACGTTTTGTAGCACCGGGATCCCAGAACGGCTTTGACAATTCCGGCCGAGCAGGTGCAATCGACTGGCAGCAAGGTGACACCACCGCGCAGACTCTCACCGCAATCCAGAATCTCGCCGACCGCTATGCTGGTGACACTGACGTCGTTACCGCCATCGAGCTTCTGAATGAGCCTGCGAACTGGGCACTCGATATGAGCCAAGTCAAGCAATTCTACTACGATGGCTGGGGAAATGTCCGCACGCAGAATGCATACACCGCTGTTGTCATCCATGATGCTTTCCTGGATATTCAGTCTTACTGGAATGGATTCATGAACATCGCTAGTGGAGTGAACGACGTTATCCTCGATACTCACATCTATCAAATCTTCTCCGACGCCGAAGTTGCCATGAAGCCTTGCGAACACGTCCAGGTTGCCTGTGCCGCTGGTCCTCATGTGGCTGGAACCGACAAGTGGCTTGTCGTTGGCGAGTGGACTGGTGCTCAGACGGACTGCGCGAAGTGGTTGAATGGTCTTGGAAAGGGTGCTCGTTATGATGGTACTCTAGAGGGAAGCACAGGATACTACGGCGACTGTCAAACCAAGTATGAGGGTACAGTCGACGGCTTACTGGATGTCGACAAGACCAATCTCGCCTACTATGTTGAGGCTCAGCTGGATGCCTATGAGCAGCATTCTGGCTGGATCTTCTGGGCTTGGAAGACGGAATCGGCACCTGAATGGAACTTCCGAGACCTGACCAGAGCTGGCCTTATCCCTCAGCCTCTGACCTCAAGGAACTTCCCTCCTCAATGTCAGACATCGACTTGCTTGGTCCCAGGCAATTGAATAATGGCCGCATTGTAAAGAAGGACGAGACAGGTGTACGAACGCATTTCATGATTTACGATGGCACGACTGGAAATGATATCCCTTCATTCGCTCAGGGAGTTCAGCGGGAGCAAGAAACCTCTTCTTCTAGATATTGCCACAATTGTGCAAGGAGGAACATTTTCTTCCCACAAAGTAGCTCTAGCTAGGAGTACCTAGGCGTCGCATGAAGCATGAGCATATGCGAGCACAGATACGACCATGCAAATCGCCATGCGGCTCTGAACTCTCATCTCGGTCTTGTCAGCTTGACTCAGGCCGTAATTCGTCTTTTGAAGGATATTGATTGTTGATTGGCTTCATGCTGGCGAATGTGAGGACTTCGGGTAAGCACCCAATATCGATTACTTTATTCGTGGTGGGATGCGGATTTACGATTTACGAGCGAGAAGTATCTCTCTCATTTGCTCCGGGTGTTGATGCCGATGACATCTTCCCCTCAGTGGGGCGTTTTGCGTCAGAGCCCTCCAGCCATACCCCGCCCGCCTCTAATGCTCTCCAGGTGGGGATGTGTCGGGACCACTTGGAAGTGCAGCGCAGCACCCACTGCATCCGCAATTTTTGACAGATTCATTGCCCAAAATTGATAGAATAGAATAAGCCACCAAGTCGGTGACAAATCCTTATTTATATATACCAAGACTTCCAGTGGGAGCCGTGTTTACCTATTCGTCCCAAGCTCTGCATTCCTCCCCGGTTTCATCCTTCCGCCTACCTAGGCCATATCGCCGTTTCAAGCTCGCGGGGTCTACTTAAACCTCCGAGCCCCTCCTCTCCTTTCATATTCACAATCCCTCAACACGAGAATATATATTCATTGTGTAACAAAATGGCCACCACGAACCTCGCATCCAGCGTCTCAAACGCCGTCAACGGCGCCAAAGAGACACTGACAACAACCACCCACCCCCTCATCATCAACAACAAGCACGTTACCACCAGTGCCTCCTTCCCGGTACACTCACCTGCTACAGGAGAGCTTTTGCACCATTTTGCTTCAGCCAGCGTCGAAGATGTAGATAATGCTTTAGCAGCTGCGCAGGCCGCCTATCCAGCATGGAGAAACCTCCCACCAGTCAGTAATTAGTACCTCCTAACATTTAATGACTAACATATTGTCTCAGCCCCAAAAACGCGACATCTTCCTCAAAGCCGCAGATCTCATGGATTCCCGTCGCGAAGAACTCGGTAAACACATGGTGAACGAAACGGGCGCCGCCTCTGCATGGGCAGACTTCAATCTCGGTCTCGCTTCTGAAATCCTGCGCGATGTTTCTGGACGCATATCCTCGATCCAAGGCTCCATTCCGCAAGGGGCGCGCGAAGGACACTCCGCGTTGGTTTACAAAGAGCCCTACGGCGTAATACTCGCTATCGCGCCCTGGAACGCCCCATATATCCTCGGCATAAGGGCAATAGCATATGCCCTCGCAGCAGGCAACACCGCGATCCTGAAAGCGCCTGAGATCTCACCCATGTGCTCAACGGGCATCGTGAACGCACTTCACGACGCAGGGTTACCTGCTGGCGTGCTTAATTTACTTGCTCATAGACCGGAAGATGCGGCCAAGATTACGAAACATCTTATCGAGAGCCCGATTATCAAGAAAGTTAATTTCACGGGGTCGACCATGGTGGGCAAGATTATCGCTGAGTTAGCGGGCAGGAATCTCAAGCCCGTGCTCCTGGAGCTTGGAGGTAAAGCGCCTGCAATTGTATGGGAGGATGCTGATCTGGAATTGGCGGCGCATGAGTGTGCGGTCGGCGCGTTTCTGCACAGTGGACAGATATGTATGAGTACGGAGCGGATTATCGTGCATGAGAAGGTGATGGCGGAATTCGAAGAGCAGTTCAAGAAGGCGGTGAAGGGGTTTGCGCCGGAAGGGGCGCCAATGCCGGTGTTGATCAACGCAGCGGGCGTGAGCAAGAATCGGAGGTTGTTGAAGGATGCGGTTGATAAGGGTGCTATTGTGATTCATGGCGAGCATGAGCAGAAGGAAGGGGAGACGACGAAGATGATGCCTGTGGTGGTGAAGGGTACGAAGAAGGATATGGATTTGTATTACACGGAGAGCTTTGGACCGACGGTGAGTGTCATGACGGTTGGGAGTGAGGAGGAGGCGCTGGAGTTGGCGAATGATACGGAATATGGGCTCAGTGCGGCGATTTTTACGAAGGATTTGGGGAGGGGGTTGAGGATGGCGAGGGAGATTGAGAGTGGTGCGGTGCATATCAATGGTATGACAGTGCATGATGAAACGGCGTTGCCGCATGGTGGTGAGTTCCATTGAAAATGCATTGAGGTTGAGCGCTTAACTAACTATGAATCGCAGGTATGAAAGCAAGCGGTTATGGCAGATTTGGAGCCATCGGGTTGGAAGAGTGGGTGCGAACGAAGACGGTTACGTTCAAGGGTTAGGAATTTTATGTGGTGATGATGTCTATACCAAGGTCCGAACCACATATCATTCATCCCAAGTTCTAATATTGGAAGTCTAAGCTGTGATTCCTTAGGATCTAAGATCTTTTGAAGTCTAAGATCTCTTGAGACCTTAACTCTATGCTCTTAGATGCCTTTTCAAACGCTAAACGCAGACAATCCCACTCAACCTACGTAGCCGCCTACGGAGCCGCCTACGCAGCCGCAGCCTCATCCACAATCTCATCCTCACTCTCCCCACTCGCTTCCGGCTCACTCTCTCCCCCTCTACCTTCATGCACCATCCCTCCAGCCCATCCGTCTCTCCTCCCCAAAGCGATACTCTCTCACCCTTCCTGCGTCTAAAATGACCCCCAAGAGAAATCAAGCCGCCACTCAGCCCATGCAATACCGTACTTCCTAGCACCACAAAGCAGATCACTGGCCAAATGAGATAAATGGCCTCCTCTCTATCACTCAGACCCGTGACTGTATGGCCTGGAGCCACCTGGTTTGGGAAGTGGTGTGCTTGTACCGGTTTCAAGTTCGCCGTGTGCTTCCATAGCCAAGAACAGAGCCCCAACACCCATCGATCCAAAATGTCCGCAAAACAGCGCTTCGCGGTACGTCCTGATATCCGGTATCTATCTTTTCATCGCTATTACAATCGGGATCCTCCTGAAACACAGCACTAAGACGAGGAACAGGAATAGCTGCCACAAGCCGCAATGAGGCGTTACGTCCCGCGGGATAAACTGTTTCCATGCTATGATAGCCCCGTAGAAAATGAATAGAGTGGAATTGAGCACCATATCAATGATATTCGGGAACGGGAGCTCCCTGATTTTCCGCGATAACCAGCCATCGTGAGCAAATCCCACACCAGCCCTAAAAGCTACTAGAAAGTCGTCGGAACCAAGGATAGAGCCCAAGACCGATGGATAGGACCGCGAGAAGGAGGTAGAATACTACAAATGAAGGCTGGGAGATATAGCCTCTTGTATCTAAGAAACGGAGAATCTTATTGGCGCAGTGGCCAATGATGAGACCGAGGACTGTGCAGGACGCATTGCCAGAGCACGGTGATCAGGAATCATTGGATGCCGACTATTACGCGGGTTATTTCTTGCGTGATCTCGTCGTTCATGGCCCATTCGCGGGGGAGGATGATGTGGAGGGCGTAGGGTCCGAGGATGATACTGTAGAGGACGGCGAGGGGAAGTTCGGAGAGATGGAGTGTGTTGCGGATGAACAGGGAGAAAAGGGCGTAGAGGATCAGGAAGAGGAAGGTTATGAGACAGGCGATATGCGGGGGAGTGGGCTCGAGTTGGCCCCACATCTAGGGATCTGGGGGCGGCTGGAGGACAAAAAGCTCAACGGTCCGGGGTGTCTCTACTCCTTATTGTCTTTCCGTACATAAATACAAGGGACAGACGAGAATACGACTATGAGAACTCTATAATGGAAACGTAGTGAGGTTCGAGGCACTTGCTATGAGCTGATGCAGACCTAAAGTCGTAGTCCATAGCTCTTTAATGTCACATCACATGATCTGACCCATCTGATTTCGCATCGAAGAACTTGATGGACTACCTTCCGAGGAAGGATATTATCATCGGACGAATTGGGCTCATATATAACAATCACTGCTGAAACAAGGAAAAGTGTTTCTGACTTTGGAAGCAGGCAAACTTGCTGAAAGAAGTGGTATCTCATTTTTATGCAATGCACCTATCCCAACGCCTCAAACCTTTGCAGTCCCATTGCAAAGGCTTAATAACTTTTACTTCACAGTATCATTCGTCATCGTCATCTATAACACCAGCTTCCTCGTCGTCGTAAGCTTCGGACTCTCCAAGTTCGGACGGCTCTGATGAGTTGTCGTCCTTCGAGTCCTCTGGATCAGCATCTTCTTCTGGGTGAGGCTCGACCACAGCTATTGGAGTTGGGTCGGAAAATCCTACGGACTTCGAAGTGGTCGCTGGCTTCTTGACCTCCTCAATAACATCGCCAATCCACGGCTTGCACTCCTTTACTTCTTCACCACATCTAAGGCAAGTCCAGCCTTCTCCTTCTTCAGCTTCTAGGCGGCTTGCCAAACATACAAAGCAGTATATGCAACCGCATGGTATTGTCTCGTATGGGTTGGTGATGTCTGTCTGAGCAGATCCGATAACCCCTGAAGCTCCAGACGTGGCAATAACCTCAGCCTCTGTTTTGTTGCCTGAATTCTGGTCCTGGTAGCAAATGGCACATGTTCGCTCAGGCAGGAATGCATATTCTCCAGACTTGGCATCTTCTTCACCGTCACCAGTTTGTATCACTGACTTTGTCTTTCGCCAAGCTCTGGCAAGCCATCTCCTCCACCTACTTATGCCAACAAGTGGAAGGACGAAAAGTAAGAATTCCGTGAAGGCATGCCATACCAATTGTCGATTCAGGTATTCAAAAGAGACTTCGCGGCTGACCTGGCTAGTTGGAGGGGCTAGCCTTAGCCTAAGTATTCTGTCAAGCAACGTCCGGTACCTCCCGTTCACCAGAAATACCAAGAATGAAGCAAAAGCCGCGATCGAGTGGACAGTGGACACGGTGTCGGATAATCGTGAGAGCTTTCGAAGGGTAGGACTCGGTTGCTCATAGCCGTTATCATTATCAACCAGCCAGTTCTCCCATCTCGTCCAAGCATATTGGCCTCCAACTGTGAATAGGCCATATAGTGCTTTCTGCCATTTTGATGGAGACACCAAGTCAGATCCTTTATGCCTGGCATCCGTGAATTTGAGATTTTGCAAGGCGGCACCGTACGTAGCATCATGGTCCCAAACGGTGAGCTTAAACAGCACCGCCCTCAGTGCCAGCATGATCTCCGCAGACCACTCATCCTGCAGATGAGATCCGAAGTATTTCAGAGCCTCGCCCGCCTGTCCCTTCAGCAGCGAGAGCAGTTCCTCATCGAGGAGTTCTGCATCGACCTGCCCGACTCTGAACGCCGGCCGTGTCCCTTCCCGCCCATTTATACTGTCCCATGTCGCAACTGCAGTCCGACCGAGACGTCCAAGGGGATATGGTAACTGGCTGAGTCGGTCTTGAGCTTGCGAAGCTTCTTCATGCGCCGCTATTAGTCGAGACTGGGCTTCAGCTTCTCGAGCCTGCCGCCGCGCCGCAAGTCTCTGCTGGGCGAGAGCGAAATCGTTGGACGGCATCGAAGGTACATTGGAAATGTTCACGGTGATTTGGCTATCACGCGCTTATGTTGCTTCGGGCGAGGTTGTGAAGCCGAGGCTGATTTTAGCGTGGCGCTAGCTTATTTATTGTTAGCTGACTTTCACACCCTCTCGAGCCAATCAAGCAACATCTCTTTGCTTCACCTTTTTTGCTGCACTACTCATCCTCATCCAGTGCTAGTACTCGTGGTATGGAGCATGTAATGCACTATGATGATTCAACTTCCAGCTATAATACAGATTATGGCTTACGGTGTTCTGAGCGAGTTGACATTCTATACCGTGTTCCCGACGGCGATGCCGTGGACATTGTCAGCTGTGCATATACAACTTCCTCTGACACAGCAAAACCACTGACCACATTGCTTTTCCTTACCGCCTTTCCTTTAGCTCTTTCACGCAAACATACCGGTCTTAGCACACTCAGTTTAGACCTTGCTGGAAGGCTTTGGCTGTATTCCCTCGCTCTGTTCTGGTTACATTCTTCACGCCTCGAAGAAACATCACTTGTGCGAGATCTTCCTGCAGGTACAAGAGAATTAATGCTCCGCATTTTGAAAACATTCATGTCTGAGACCAAATAAGGCTGAGAGATTGATTCGGGCTAGATCCCCTTGTTGCTGACATCTGAGTGGCAGTCTGACTGGAGGTTCGGGTATTGCTCCGTCGGACGCACGCTTATCACCGCTAGACTCTTCTTCGTTTATGGCCACCTACAACGTCTGCAGCATTTTCCGTCTGATCTCGTCTGTAATCATACATAATCAAAGAGTGTCTTGGGCAGTGTTTTACCAGCTACTTCAGACTCTCGAATCCCAGCAAAAAGCCTCTTGGCAGGGTCTTACGTCATCGCTCGAAGCCCCGCACGTGCCGAAAGTTTCACTGAAGCTATGAGTAGCAATCCGAGCGAGAATGAATCAGAGGGATCTTTGGCAAGGAGGAAGGATGCAGGACCAGTTATCAATTCTGAACAGCCACAATCAGAGTCGTCGTCGGCTGGAGGTCAAAACAAAAAAGTGCCTCAAAGAGCCGGCATCCGCGTGTCATTAGCTTGCATCCCCGTGAGCTCCACTTTTTAGTATTCACCTGACGTCCTGGCCTATCCGTTGGTCTTAGTACTGGTTTCATTTTCAATGAGTAGCCTCAGCTAACACTACCCAGTGTAGAAGTCGACATTTGAAATGCGGAGCTGAAAAGCCTTGCTGTAGCCGGTGTCTACGCGATGGTAGCTCGTGCTTCTGGGCACAATCTCGAAGAGGATTGAGAGAAAAGACTGTTACTAAAGCGCAAATGCTGATCCGTAAGCCGGGTAGCAATCAGCGAGTTAGCAATGTCATCGACCACAATGGGCACAGTTCTGAGGCTGGCCCAAGATCTCTGTCTTCTACAAGTCCAGCAAGCACTTCCTCGAGTCCGAAGCAAACAAGCACTGAGCACCTGGTAGACTTATACTATGAGTAAGCTGTTTGATTCTCGTTGCCTCGACTGGTCCACTAAATGCAATATAGTTCGTTCCACAGAGCGCATCCGTTCATTCTACCTCGGCATCATTTTATTCGCCAACTCCAGTCTGATCCAGATTCTTTGAAACATCTCTTAGCAGCCATAAAGTACATCGCGTCCCTTTACGCGCCGGAAATTTCCTCCGCAGAGTTAAGAGATGCCGCGAGGTATTTGTTAGACGAGCCTGACCTTCCTCCGAATGGCTTTACGGTTCAGTATCTACTTCTGATGGCTATTGCTATCCAGTCTGAAGACGAGTTTGAACAAAGCCGAGCAATATTAGATAGAGCGATATTTCGCACTCTCGATCTCAAGATGAATTCTCGTGCATTTGCGAGCATGGAACGAGACCCAGTCATGGTCAGTAAACATCCTTCACGCAGGGGGTTTCTCGGTGCATGAGCACGTCTTCCGAATATGGCGGCACTGTGACAGCAGGAACTAAGGAAATATACTGATGGTCTCGAAGTCGTTCAAAGAACCGGACTTGCTGACTTCCAATTTTAGGCTGAAAGCTGGCGACGGACCTTCTGGGGCTTATACGTAACCGACGCATTCTTTGCCGGCTTCAGGAGAGCCCCTAATTTCATGTATGACAATATTTCCGAGTATCGAGTGCTATGCTGACCAAAGCAGATTGTTTACTGTTAAGGCCGACGTTGATCTTCCCTGCGAGGAATTGGCGTATTCAAACGGGGTCAGTGTTACCAACTTCTGCGATGAAATGAAGCTAAGTCCTAGCAGATAATTGCTCCCCCAAAGACGTTGGGTGATTATGATTCGCGAGACTTCGAGGATGTTTCCACTGTCTTCTCATCATTCACGTACCTGGTGGATTTATGCCGCATCTCGGGCACGTTTATTGGTATGGACATGGCTCAAACAAAGACACTGCCACAATTAGTATCTAATGCCGACGCTTTATTGGTCAATTGGAAGTTGCATCTGCCCAAGCAGAAGCAAGACACGGTCCTCGACAAAAATGGAGAAGTAGATGAAATCCTCTTTCTATGTCATCTCCTTTTCCATATGTAAGGAATCTCCCTTTCCTGTTCTTTCGGCCCAAATTGGCCCTGATTCAGAAATCTTTGATTAACCAATGTCAAAAATTTAGCCTCCATGTCCACATCCACCGTCCTCTCTCAGAACTTTATCATCCTCCAGTGGAAGCTATCTCACAATGTTCTCCTCCGCCTCTACCACGAGAACCGACCCCTGATGAAACTAGCTTTTACTGGCTGCACACGAAAAAGACTCTGGAGGCAGCTGATGGAGTAGTGAGCCTCTACACCCTTCCGTGCACAATTATCCATCACACACCGCTTGCCATATGTGGTGCTTCGGTTTCATCACTGGCAAACGTGAGTGCGTGTGCCTGGATCCTGAGCGGCAAAGACTGGAAAAGAACACGAGATAGGATTCGATTGGGAATTGGAGCTTTGAAAGAGTTTGGAAAGGTATGGGAGATCGGGCGCAGGACGGAGAGAGAGGTGAAGACCATTGCGAGAGAGGTGTTCGCGCTGTCATCGAAGACGGATGGGGAAATGAGCCAAGACACGGAGATGGCCGTGAATGAAGAGACTCCTGTGCCTCTGGAATTACCAGTCACCTCTGCCACACAGGACGTGATATATGGCAGCATGGGGCATTTTGGCTGGCACGAGAATGGGGTGGGCCCACTCGATTTTATGTGAGAGAATGGAATAGATGTCATTCTTCAGAGACGCATGGGTGATCGAACTTGGAGATCCAAAGCTTGTCTTACAAACAGGTATTTGAAGAACCTGATAAATGTTCCAGACTCGGGTGACTAATTCGGCTGTACAAGTAACTTACATTCCACCAACTTTACTTGCAGTGGTATTTAATATTCTCAAATGGCTTACCTCCCCTCTGATATCAGTCGATCACGGCACTTCCATGAAAGGCTCTCTCGATTGTAAGTTCAACCCATATCGAATCCAATGTAACAAACAGCACATTTTGCACTTCGGTGCGTCTCCCGAAGTAGACTTCAGCCTCTAGTGTGGACTCGAAGTATGATTGATCGTTTCTGTCATCTGCATTTGTTGTACCCAAACATAAATTCTCATCGAGTCGAATATTTATTGGAAGGAGACTTGCGTCCCAAGTGTAGACGGCAAGTTCCTTTGTCCTATTTCAATTCTCCGAATTTTGGTGCACCATATCATTGGTGTCGTCTTTATTGATGCATCATTGGTGAGCTCATGACGAACATAAGGTTGTTCGGAGAGCAACCCCTTACCTGGACCCCATGAATATTAAGCTATCTGAAAATAAAAGGCTGCGCCGCAAAATGCTTCCACGCTTCCTGTTCTGCAGCCCCTGCGTTAGATCGGAGATTCGGATAGAATGTCGAATTAGGAAAGTCAAAGACCCAAAGACCCGCATTGTCAGGGGTGCACGCCACTCTAAACGCTTCCAAGGCCTTCCCTGGCGAATAATGGGTCATCAAGCTTAAGATCTTATCTTCTATGCATATCTCCATATTGAATTTAAGCTTCATGAAGTCAGGAGGGGCTTGGTGGCGCAGAGATCTCGACCACAGTGCAGCAAAGGCGCATCAAGGAGATGATTACTGAATCTTTCATCTTTCATGTCTTTGATCAACTTGGGCGATATTTCGTTGTTTACAATTACCTTGATCTTATTTCCTCCACCATATAGACTCATGTTCCCCTTATAATGTTTTTCTTTTGCATGTTCTTCAATTGAATCCCCATTCATCTGTCCAGCATACTTTAGTATGATCAGGCTAACTGCACGAAGAATCTACCATACGAAAATATCCCCTGCTTGCAGCTGAATGTACATACCGATAATCCCTTCCCCACAATGAAGGGTACTCATCACGGCTTTCTCGCCTCTCTCATCATCTGCAGACTTGTACCCTGGTATCTATAGCTTCATTGCAATTGAGCTTAACATTCATGAGCGGCGTTTTGCAAAGGTGACAGTTAGTCCACAGATTTCAACTGGTACTATATATCAAGCAATCCTCATGTCTTCTAAGCTCTGCTTTCTCTGTGCCTTACCTCTCTGCTCTGCACCGGCTTGAGTCCTCCGTCTCTTCTGAGATGTTTGCGAAGATGATGCTTCCCATTTTACTCGGCGTTCTGTTTGGCTCTTACCAAGTGCAAGCACAATATGTTTTCGCCCACTTCATAGAAAGTCCCTCATCTGCGCTTTTCATTTCACTTTAACATCCAATCTAGGTCGGGGATGTCCCTACTTGGACCCAGTCAAATTGGGAAAGCGCTATAGCACTAGCCCAAGAAGCTCATATCAATGCACTTGCCCGGAAGTATCTATCTACTTGATCCAACATTACCTTTAAATCCTCTCATGTTTGGCCGCCTTGCCAGATAAGAAACTTTTAGAACCTGCTGACTTCTATTACACTCAGTGAATATAGCCTATGGCTATGACAACACTGCAATCCAAGTCGGATATTGATGCGGCTGCCGCCCTGGGCTTCAAGCTCTTCTTCTCCTTCGACTATCCGGGTGGCGCAAAGGCTTGGCCGGAAGCTGATGTCATCAGTTACATTACAGAGTACGTCTCGAATTCAGCTTACTTTCAGTACAATGGCCTCTTTGTGTCAACATTCGAAGGACCCAACAATTCTGCTGACTGGACGACAATCAAGGCCGAAACGGGTCGCTTCTTCATGCCAGACTAGTCAAGTCTCGGTGCTCAAGCTGCTGTTGCGGAGGGGACTGTAGGTGTGTCTCTTCACCCGGTTACTTTGGCCTCCGCTGACTGATACATTAAGACGGACTTCTCAGGGCAGCTTGGCCTTGGGTGACTTGCCGATGACCATATATGAGGACGTTACGAAGACTTCCTATGTTCCATGCCATACATGATGCCAGTCTCCCCTTGGTTTTACACCAATCTTCCAGGATACGATGGCAAGAATTGGTTGTGGAGTTCCGACTCCATATAGTACGGCAGATGGCAAGGTCAGAGAGATATTTCCCTGAAGATCTCTCGCTCGAGAGTGAGTGCTCACATTTATACAGAAGTTGTGCTTATCCGGCCACCATTCGTGGAGATTCTCACATGGAATGACTACGGCGAATCACATTATATCGGTCCTCTCCATGGAGAGGAGTATGACCTGTTCCTGCCTCAATATGGTAATGGGCCATACAATTATGCGGAAGGCATGCCGCACGATGGCTGGCGCCAGCTCCTCCCGTATCTCATTGATGCATACAAGAACGGAAAGGCCACTGCCACGGAAGAGGTTCTTGTAACATGGTACCGCTTGAGCTCGAAGGGGTCTCCGTCTTGCAACAATGGCACTTCAGGTAATACTGCTAGCCAGTAGGTCCACTCTCTGCCCCTTACAGCCCGGTTCTGGTTGCTGACTCCAGCCTGCGCAGATTCCAAGTCGAATTCGAGCAACAAGCTATGGTGGAGACGCAATCATGTATGCTGCAATTCTTGCTTCTTCGGCTACTGTGACTGTCACAGTGGGTGGAACTAGTGTACCCGGCACCTGGACCAACACCCCTTTCGAAGGAATCGGAGTGTATTTTGGAAGTGTTCCATTCACAACGACAGGTGCGGTTGAAGTCACAATATCCCGATCTGGATCTACTATTGTCTTTGTCTCGGGTGCCCCTATTTTCGATTCTTGTACGGACGGGATCACGAATTGGAATGCGTGGGTTGGATGCAGCACGAGTGACTCCGTATCAGCCACTCCTACCCTTACACTTGACCAGCAATATGTAAGTGAAAGAAAGGTTACCAGTATCCTCTTGGAAGATATCATGCTGACTCCTTGGCCATCGCAGTGTATTGCAGGGACAGGGGCTGGAAATGTTGCAGGTCTTTGCGGTGAGCATTCCAACCCTCCCCATACTATTTTTGGTTTATATTACTTCTATCTTGTGCAAACATTCACTACTCTTACAGGCATGTGCTTGAAATTTGCAAAGCAGGAACACTTGCTGACTCGAATTATACTAGAATTTGCTTGTAGTTATGGCTACTGCCCTATCAGTAAGTAGGGCCAGCGATTCTCCCCAGCAATCAGTTTACTGACTATGTGACTACTATTAGCTGCCTGTTATTGCACAGTCATGGGAACAGCACCAGCTGCTCCCACACCTGTTGGTATTGTTGGATATCCTGCAGAGGGCGAAGATACCTCATACGAAGGGTTAGTCTCTTGTCTTCTACCAGAACGGTTGCTAGAGGAATATGCTGATCGTGCTTTGCCTAGACTTTGTTCTTATTGCTGTGACAAAGGCTATTGCTCTGAGGAGGCTTGCTCTACAACGAGCTACCCTCTCGTGACAGCCGCATCCAGTCCCTTTCTCCCGCTAGGTACATATTCTTGTTGCTCATTCATCCTACCGCAGGCATTCTCAAATGTGCTCTTAGGCTGCACCGCGGGTAATAGAGATGGAAATCTCGAGGGGTTGTGCCAATTTAGTTGCAACTACGGCTACTGCCTCATATCAAGCTGCACATGTAGATCTTACTTCAGAAGGAGTTCTCAACACTTTGCCTACATACACTGGAGATGTTGGACGGATTGGATGGCTTCTCTACAGTGGACTCTGTACGTTCACTTGTAAATACGGGTATTATCCAGGTAGGCATTTTATTTCGTACGGTGAGATAGCTCAGTGTCTCGGAGTCGCATAGGTATTTTCTTTCGCTTGCATTAGAGCGCGGTGGACTAGAATTATGCCCATGATCTCCAATTGCTGCATTCTAGGAATTTTCTTCGATACAAGACATCTGATAAACATGACAAAGTCAACTTGCAGTACCCCGGATCTGGATCCGGCACATCTACTACCGATGTCTGTATTGCCGGCGAGGGAGAAGACAATTTTATCGGCTTATGTAAGTAATACCTTCTCTATTTTCCGCCGTGGCCATACCTGTTATTCTGGTGCGGAGACAGAACTGACTCTCTTATTACGCTAGGCTCTTTTGCCTGCAACTATGGGTATTGTCCAGAACCCTGCACTTGCACTGGAACTCAAATCGCTGCTCCTGCATTTACCAGCACCATCTACAAGCCCGCCGCTAGCTTGAACGTCACACTATATAAGAACCTCTACATTTACGTGAGTAAAACAAGATCTGTTATAAACTTCAAGAAGGTTGCTGCTAATCACTTGTTACCCAACAGGTATGTAGCCATGGCTACGAACCTCCTGGAGCATGCACTGTGGTAACAACCACTACCGGCGCAGTATTTTTGTCGATCCCACCTCCTGTAGGTGATCTTTGTGACACAAGCTCCGAAGACGTGTATGATGTTGATCCAACTGAAGGTGTTGACACTTTGCTCTCAGCCGAAACAGACGCCAATATATGGGACGGTGGTCAGTCAGTAGGAGTTACGTTAGACTACTACATCAGCCAGAGTTCAACAGGAGCAGCAAGTAAGTCAAGACTTAACAATTGATCATCTAAAAGAAGCAGAAGCAGAAGTTAACAACACGAGTAGACATTGACGCACAGATCAGTTACGAAACGGGGGTGAGCGTCAAGAACTGCGCCGACCCAGGTGACACGACAAATTGCAATGCTCCGCAAACCTGCCAGACGAACTATCTCTATGTCCCGTATTACTTCATTCAAGTTGCCTTCGTCAACTTCCACAGCCTTCTCAATGAGTTCTTGACGGGTCTCGTGTACGGCTCGCTTCAATCTTCGTTGTCTATTGGTGATCTTGTCAGCGACTTCACCCTACCACTTACTCAGGACGCCTTCAATGCGGCAACTCACGAGAACCATTATTTTTTTAATGTATTATTGTAAACTTATTGAAGAGGCTAACGATGACTCCTCTGTGATCTTAGAGATAGCAGGTCTTGCCGGAGCTCTTGCGGTGGTCGGCTCCGGCTTGGGAGTATCAGACGACCCCTATGCTAGTGGTGTCACTGGAGTCATATCTGGGCTGCTTTCATTCGTTGCCACTGCCATTACTCCGGCAGATACTTCCGTAAATTGGGTAGCCAATCAAACTGGTGTAAGTTTAAAACCCTCAAAACTTCCCGCTCCGAAAATTGTTATTTCAGCTATCAGCTGCCCTACTGAAGACGGTACTAACTCGCACTTTGCGACTTTCAGGTTTTCGAAGAGAGAGTTTCCATTGCCATAGACCAATTCACCAAGTGCCTCGTCGACGTCGGTAATTCCGTTTTTAACACTGGCGAATTCAGCAGCTTCCTATCGTGGGCCTTTGATTTGAATGTGGATGATCTTGTTGTCCAAGGTTACGCATCCGCTACCTCAAAGTTCTTTGCAGATGGGCGGTATCTTTCCCCTGTTCCATGGAATAGTATTGAGGAGTATGCATGAAGCCTTGTCGATCCTGAAATTTTGAGAATGAATTGCTGACGATGGTTTCAGGATGCTTACTCTGGAACTACGTCAAACCCTCGCGGGGTACGTCCTGCTATCGAGCAATGTCTACATTCTGCAAGATCCGTATCCGGACGTTGCCACTACGTGTGTGGAGGCAGGTGGATATGTGATGGACATTCTCGAGGGTGAGTCTCAAATAGGACCCTGCAACCTTATAACAATAGACTAATTTTTGTCGTCGTGGGAGAAAGCCGCTGCTACACCCCGGAATCACCTGGTATTGGATATGAAACCCTGGTTGTAGCAAATGAAGGAACGGTGGGGACCAGAGCAACCATGTCTAATACTTTGACATACGATCAGACGTATACTTTGCTGTGGGAGAAGTACAACATCTCTCTAGAAGCGATTGTGTCTAATTCCCTCGACAGTCAACCCTATACTGGAGCTTATGGCGGCATTGGAACCTTTGGGCAACCACGTGAGTGCACATCTTCGCGGCTCCAATCTGACCAAAGCTAACATCACTTATCTTAGTTGAGAACATCGGTTACGGAGCCTGGCCTCGATGCTTCTTCAACCTAACAGTCCTCACAGTTCTTCCGGATACTGACGAGGGTGATTGGTATGACTCAACACCTTGTCATATGTATAAAGGGACGTTTGGCACTGTCGGAGGTGACTATTTGCCAACAACTTTACAATCTGTCTTTGATTCAGAGTTCTGCCAAGATGCTTGTCAAGTTGCGAAAGCTGGTTGTGTCTAGGTGGTGCTGGCCAATTACTGCTAGTCCTCGAGGGCCGTTATGAGCTGTAAAGAAGGGGCGAGGATCGAAAAGGCTTGATAATGGAGACCGAGATTAATTACAATTCCTGTATACATTTTTAACTTATCTGCCAGATGGGTCTCTATCACGGATCGATCTCTCCATCGGACCTCGTCTTAATGTATGCGTCATGATCTTGTTCTGGCCCTCCCTCTTTCAGCTGTCAGAATCAGAAGAATAAGACATCACATGTACAGAATAAGGGAGTTCAAGCTGGGATACCGTCAATCATCATATTGCCATTCAGTCATATCGGGTATATAGCACAATACGCTAAACAACAATTCAGAACTTCCGCTTTTTCTTCGCTGGAGCCCTAGCTTTTCCCTCTAGCTCCCGTTTCAACTGCTCTCTTTTCTTATTGGCACGCTCTGTTGACGTTTCCCTCGGAGGAGGTGTGGGCGCCTTTTTTGGCTCTCTACCCCTACCCTGGCTCTCGTCTTCCGCTTTTACGGAATCGTCATCTAGGCTATTCTTCGTAGAAGTATTCTTGCCATATCCAATTGCTCTGAGCTTCCATTTTCGTAGCGTTTGTACTTGTGAAGAATTAGTTTCAGCTTCTGCTGATGGTTCTACAGCAGTTGGTTCTGGTTCGGGTTGCTTCTTCTTCCCTCCTATTTGTCCCAACTTTCCTTTCTTGGGTTTTGCGGCCGTTGGAGGAGGCGAAGCGATGGGTGTGGGTTCGTCCTCTGGTACCGGATCGGGATCGGGCTCTGGGACCTCTTTTTTCCCGCCTCTCTTTCCGAGCTTCTTTTGAGGTTTGACTGCAGCTGCTGGTTCCTCAGTTAGCGACGGAGCTTTCTCCTTAGGAGTTGGTCGGCGAGGTGTTTCGGGATCTTCCTCCGTGCTTGCATCTTCTATAGGTGGAGGATGTGCAGTGTCCTTTTTGGGAATGGTCTTTGATCCTCCAATTTTACCGAACTTCTTGGGTTTAGGAGGTGGTGATTCTGGCTGCGGTTGTGATAGAGGAAAGCTGTCGGGAACCTTGGAGGGCTGAGATAGAACATCGAGATCATCATCGTCGGTTGTGACATCATGGGCCTGCTCAACCGGAGATACTGCCTCTTTTGTGGATTTCAACAGGTGAGGAGGCGTAGCCTGTACCTGAAAGTCGTCATTATCGTCTGGGGTTTCTGTTCTTTGAGGCTCCTGCTTGGGCGGGGGCTTAGGCTTCTTACTACCTGCAAAGCCATTGGTAGAAATTATGCCCGACTTCAGGTTGACGGAGATACCCTTGATGCTGTCCCACCATGGCTCTGGTTCTTCGGGCACAGGTAGGTCCCCGTGGATGCACGAGCCTGACTCAACGTCGCCGAAAACTGCTCGTATCAACGTCGCTGGATCTTGTGGCACATCATAATGGAGAATGGGCTTTCTCCACGCGGCCATATCAAACGGGCCGAGACCCTTGACTCTCTCCTCAGCTCTCTTTCGATCCAGTTTTCGGCCCGTTTTCCCGGCAGCTTGTGGAAAGACGTCTCCCAGCTCAGTCCCTGCCCCCTCAAGTTTGTCTAGCAGTTTCTGTATAACGTGATCCTTCTGATTCAGCATCTCAGCCAGCGTCGTTATCCCCTGCATCTGTTTCTGCTGTGCCCTCAACATAGGTATCGTCAACTGACTTAACAGCAGCGACTGTGGCGCGACTTCAAGTGTTACCGGCCATTCGAGTGGGTCAAGACCTTCGGGGAGGTTCACAATGACGTGGAGAATGAGCGAGGGACGGCCCGTATCGGCTTTGATCGTCAGTGCGAGTGTCGTGTCTTTCCCTCCCTCAAGCGCCAGCTTCACTTTTTCCAAGAAGATTTTGAGTTGGTCTCCATCGCTAGGGTCGATACTTGTGCCCACCTCCAGACTACGGCGCATGATGGCGTCGTGGTTGAGGGATTCGCTCCATATGTGCGTAAGGTCCGTCAGGTGCACAGTATATGCATCGGGCGCGAACGTTCCCGAGATCAGAAGTGCCGGCAGGTCAATTCCGGCAGAGGGTGAGACGTGGAGAGGCTTCCAGGCCATGCTGGCAATTGACCTATGATTTTGAAGTTATGTTGTGATGCCCGACGCGCCTTGCCTCGCGAGGCTATGGAGAGTTGGCACTGATGCGGATCCAGTGTTGAACGAAAACGGTCTGAGGGCCGGAAGTCTGCATTTATGATACATCAGGGTGATGGCAACATGTTGGATATTGCGTATATATCAAGGTTACGCAGATGAGGTTGCTCTCCGAAGGTTGGTTACGCGCATGCGATGTTGAGAAGCCATGAACCGGCCTTGTAGCCTTGTTCTGCGTGCATTAGCGTGGCTTATTGATCGCGTAATATGCCTCAGCTTCGGTAGCGAGAGCCAAATTTGGTGCCTGCCGGTGGTAGCCGGAAATGGGACTTGCCAATTTTCAGAATGGAACTATTCGCGCAGAAAGTACGAGATGCGGTCTTGCCTTGCGTTGACCCATAGAGGGTCGGTTCGCTTGTAGTAGGGGGTTAGCGAAAGTAATTGCTGTAAATATTATGCCCGTGTCGAACCAGCGGCCGAGAAACTACAAAATCTCACTTCTTTTACCTATCATTCAGTATTGCCCGAGTAATGTATTGTATTCATATCTTCATTATCTACCTCCGGCCAGATGTACCTAATTAAATCCCTTGTAAAGGCTCGTACACGTAACATCCAGTGTAGCATTATTCACATTCTGGCAGTATGCCTCGTTCGTGCCATTCGGACTGACGACATTGATCGAGCTTGCAACGATGTTGTTGCACACCGTAGAGCTGGAACATGCAAAAGTAGCAATCTCTGGATTGTACTTCGTACTTGTCTTTCCTTTGAAATTCTTGAAGACGATGTCGCTGATGGTGAGAGGTGATGGATAGAGGAGGCAGAGCGTGAGATTGGATTGGCCGTAGCACTGATCGACTTCGATAGCGTAGTCCACGTTGTCAATGATCATGGTGTCGTAGGTAATGTTGGCTACCTTCCCGGAACCTCCACCTCCTTGGAGATCGCCAGAGAGAGCGGTGGGGCTGTTGGGCCAGACTTTGATTCGTGCGCCGTCCTGCAGATACAGTATCAAAATTTTGTTCCGAAATAAACCCCTTGACCAGACTTACTGTAGTATTGTGCATCGAGACGTTATAAACGTACACGTTCTCGACGATATCGTACTCCCCAACGTACTGGCCCAGGGAACCAACCGAGATGCCGTGAGACCCGTTGCACCATAAGTTTTGAACGAGGATATTGGTGCTATTGGGTTTGAATGACACGCAATCTTGAGATAGTCAGTGCATGCCGGTCAGACTTGAGGAAGAACTTACCGTCGCCATTGTTGATATGAGAGTTCTGGATCACAAGGTCAGAGCTTCGATACGTATCCCACCCATCGGTGTTCTTTGCCACATTGACGCTCTTAGATGCGCCTGAAATATTGATATTGTCAAAAATAACATTGGTGGAGTTGGCAACGAAGTGGTAATATTCTGGCGAGTATCTCAGGACCAAGTCGCTGAGGATCGAATTGTGCAGGCCATCAATTCCGATTAAGACCGGCCTCAGGGTATAGATATTTGAAGCATACAAATCGTACCTATGGTAATTAGCCAACGCCAGGAATCAAGAAAGAGGTAGTCAGCATACCAAACCTGGCCATTTCCATCGATGGTACCGCCTCCGTAGATGTTGACATCATTCCCTCCGAGCTTGAAGAAAGATGTCACATTTTGGAAGATGAATCTGAACGAATTTGCCTGCCAATATGTGGTGTCGTTGGTAAATTGGATATAAGATTGGATGTCTAAAAGTAATTAGTCAGGTCCACATAGCCTGGAATCATTGACCTACCAATGTCGATATGATTGAGGAATGTCCAGTCCATCGCCGTCCCGATGGTGTACTTGATCCCTTCCTTGAAAACGACATGGCCACCATTATTGCAATTATGCAGAGCATCCATGATGTAAGCAGAATCGTCCGAAACGCTGTCATTGTGACTTTGAACATAGCACACCTTCGACCGAGGAGGCGGTGAGGGCAAAGGGACACTCGGTGACTTTGGATTGCAAGAAACTGAGGGTCTGGGCGAAGTATGATCCGGAGCTTGCTTTCCCTGCGAGCTGTTCTCCCACTGTTGCTCAGCCTGGTAGGTTGGCCCTGCAATTGAGGCAGTGGCCGAGGCAATTGCCAAGATGGTTGAGAGCTGGAAGCGCATCTTGAAGAGTCTTGTCGGATTGATTCAATTGACAGCGCGTTGATGGCGCAAGAAGACAGAAGCTGCGGAGCCCCATGAAGGGAGCCATGACGACTTTATGAATTTTTTGATTAACTAGAGCTCTAGCTGCGGCGTCCTACAACAATGGAGAAGTGCACAGGCTGACTGAAGTCCTGGATATTTTTCCGGATAGTATGCGTCCCAGGAACGGGTGACGACGAGGCCAGGGCTTTGCGGGACAACCGCCAACCACAGACTCCAGAAGTGTGGAGATTCGCAGCCTCTCCAGGTTTTCTCCATGGATTCCAGAATGAACTATATAACCCCGCATGGAGAGCTCCAGTTGGAGAAATTTCGGGCAGGGTATCATTGGCTGGGATGTTGTTTACAAGGTACGCAAGGAACGAACGCCTGACGATCACTATGCGGAGAAACTGCTATTGGCGGAATATTCATGGGCCGACGGTCCCGAGTCAACGGTCCCTGCTGAATCCAGGTGAGGAGTGGAGAATATTGGGCAATTTATTGTGATTGCTGTCACTGGCATTTGTTGATTGCGCAGTGAGGCGGTGTTGGAAGCTCATCTTCATTTGTGGATATCAAACCGGAAGAACCTCGAGGCCGAAAGCGTTATTCACGATGAAAGAGGCTTCCGAAAGCGCAACGGCTTATCATGTGACAAGGCGGGTTAGGTTAGAGATTGGAGAGCAATTCGAGATGACCAGGTTAGAGATTGAGTGAGATGTATGAGATTGAGAGTCTTCCAGGGTAGGAAGGGCAGCAATCTCTCAGTTGCCAGGTGTACCTCTTTTCTCCTCGCTTAAATTTGCCGAAGCCCCTGAGCGTGATGAACGAAGTGCAAAAGACATAGATTTGTATCTGCAGAGACTATGTTCAAAGTAGCATGTATTTTCAGCCCTAAAAGTGCGTAACAATCGAGGGGACGCTGTGAAATTCGGGTGTCCATACCTATTTTTGCTCGTCAGACCAAGAACACAAGAAGCCGTCATTCATTAAGAGAAGAATTCGAGGTTTCAATGCAAGAGCATCTTCCCACTCAGTTGGATGATGCATAATTTTCTCGAAAAGAAGATATTCAACATGACGCAGAGGGCTGTTTACGGAAGGTCTGCTGCATATAAAGTATTTACTATTTCAATGGTACTTTCTCGATATTGCAAGTACCTTGTGTACGAAGACTTCCGCTTATGTAAGTGAACTAAAAGCCTGCACTACGAGAAGCACGACGAAGACGGTATATCGTGCTTATTCGACAGTAAGTTTACCATATGCGGGATCCCGGGCTGGGAAGAAGCAATTTGGAGAGGATTTTGGCAGGCGCCAGACCCTCCCCTAGCCCTCTCTTTAAGCGCAGTCGCAATTGAAATGTGGCTGCTCGGCTGCATCCCCAACTTCCGCAGTCCGAATCTTCTGCACGGCATCGCCGTGGTAGGGCCATCCCAGGCTCTCTTGCGTACCCACCGCGTGGGGGACGCAAGTGCTGGCCCGCAAAGCTTCCGTATATGACAGCTTATGGATTGCTAAACATATGATACATCGTTTTGACAGATTTGTTCTTCTGTGCCGGTTGTCGTCTACTTGACTCGAACGGAAACATGAATCTTGGAACTGGGGTGAAAACGAAAGTTTACAGACGGCCCGGTCCTGGGGGAGCTAGGGTGTGGATGCACGCAAGGGTTTATATGGAATTTTGAGGCGACTCGGCTTGTTTGAAGATGATGAAGTGATACCGTCTTCCATCCTACGATCGGAGACCTGGAGATGCCGTCCTAGATGCCGTATTTCGGATTGGGCAAGTAGGGAATAGAAGAAGCCGTGATCGGCACGAAATAGATTGAACATCGGGAAGCTGTATCATAAAGGTTTGACGAAGAGTACCTGGTGCACGCTGAAAGTGACGAGTGATCATGAACACCTGATCCACGGATTCCCGGCAATGAGGATCTAGCATGCTGTGCATGCCCTCCAATAAGCTCCCTGCTCATAACTGAATAGAGTTTGGTGGTATTGGGGGATCTTCAGATCTCCGAGATCCTCAGATAACCCAAGATCTGCTCAAGATCGGTAGCAGAACGGGGCGATGGGCTCCAAACGAACTGTTTTGGCCCGATTAAGTGGGTGAGATCTGATTGGTATGCCGTGCTGAATATATAAATCCCTTCCATTGCATACCAACCTTGTCAGTGTCCGGGGCTCGTCTCGAGAGGATTAGGTGAACGTCGCGAAGCTTCATAAAAAGCAGGACTGAATCCAAAACAGGAAATTGCAGATATATTTAAAAGAAATGCTTGGTCCTTGTGCCATTTGAATTTTCAAGGGTAGGGATGTCTCATGCACAGCATGCGTGAGGAGCTAGAATCGGCCCCGCGCGATTTCCGCTAAGTCGTTGTGGCGTGCCTGGCCCTAGGGAATGCATGGCAGTTAACTCGACACCGTGTTGAAGAACGGCAGAGTGAGCGCCAAATCCCGTACTGTGGAAATGAACAACCAATGACCAAGAACGTCAAAACCCGCGGTTACCTGCCATGCATATGGAACGGGCCGGCTTCTTCGCCAGAGATGGGCGTGGACTCTGGAGCCTATTTGCAGAGATCATATTTGACTTTGGTTAAGCATATCAAGCAGAAGAAGACGTAACCGCTTAAATGTCGCTCAACCATTACTGATTCACATGCCGAGCAAGAATCGATAAATGCGATCAGTCAAAAACATTATGATTGCCATCTGTCTACCCACAGTATCTCACTTACAGCTGCCAATACTCTTCAAACACGTCCAAGTACATATTATGAAATTAGATCCTGCATTCACTTCACCCCTGAAGACGGAAGCACATTCTACACCCTCAGAAAATAAGAAGGCCAGAAGATACACAAGCTGGTACACAGAAGAGGCCATGGCCAAATCATTCATTATTCCGCTCAGGAAATTGCCGACCTTCTATGCTTGACCTTGTCTCGAAAAGGCCAGAAAAGCAATTCCCTATCTGTCTGCAACACATTCGTTTTCCCACAGCTGTACACACCATTCCACCAGTGGAGCCTGCCTTCGAAACCTTGACGAAGATGCCCAGGCCGTGTCAGAGCCCATGATTTGACATGAAATTCGCATTGTGGATGCGAGCGTCTTGATCATGGCCGAAGAGAGGGCCGCCACTGTCGAAACCTTGAACATCTTCCAGACAGTAATCATCATAGGGTATCTCGTACAGCTCCGTCTTGCCGAAAGCGTATGGGCTTGAAGAGGAGTGCACCATACAGTCTGCATTGGGAGGTGTCAAGGGAGATCTCAGACGTGGCGTCGTCATATGAGATCTTGGCTGGCTGGAATGGTATCGGGTGCGGGACGGTCCAGCTTCGGTGTTTCGGCTTGAGTGAAGCGGGTTGAAGGGATGGCGATCCTCTCTGGTGGTGATTCTTTGTCTTTGCAATTTGATCTTGCTGGAACAAAGACCTCCTTTGCGTCCTGAAGTTTGTCTGATCGGAGCAGGGTGGTCGGTCTTGACGAACTTCTTAGCTCCAGTCACTTTGCGGTATCTCGTAGTTGATTGAACACCATCTCTGACGGCAAAGTCTTCGAGAACCCACTCTGTGGATTTCTTGGACTCGCCACCCGGAATCTTGCGCTCGGTCTTCTTGAATGCCTGCGAGGTGTTAGCAGCTAGGTTCTAGGAGATGAACACAATCATCTTACGGCATTCATGGACAGATTGTGCCGAATACTGTTCATCCATCCCTTTGTATCCGAGCTTCCCTTATTCGTGTTGTCCCGGAACCACTGGTATATCTCTTGCAATACCATGGAGTGGTTTGGAGCGCTCATGAGTGCTCGATAGATCAATTTGGCGTATGGCTCATCGCTGCCTGGCTCATCTCCCTCAACAGCTGTCATCTCCCGTGAGCTATTGCCACCGTCGTCCGAAGTCTCCCGTGATGGAATATGGAATGGTGTTGGCTTGTCGAATGAAATAGCATCAATCCCTTCATTTTCCAAATTGGGACTTCTGCTGATGCTAAGTCGAGCAAAATCACGAGAACTATCCAGGGCGTTATAACCTGAGGTTGACCTGCCCAGTGAAGAGTTCTGATAATCAATATTGGGCTGGATCATATAGGTGGATGCCTCGTATGGATCAAAATTTATGTTCCGCTGCTGTCCGAACATCCTCATATCTTCCGGGAAAGTGCGAGGCACTCCGATGTTCATAGCTCGTGAGAAGGAACCATCGTGCTCATTGCCATTGGATAAGTCGTAATAAGCATTGGTGTTTTGATCTTCAAAACTTGGAGATAATTGAGATGCCTCGGGCCACACCATCGAAGCTTGCGACATTGCCATCGGAGTTATCGGACTGACAACGTTGTAGTTGCTTGAAAGAATGTTGCCTGCGGGCGGTGGCGCTGTCATGAAGGTTTGGTTTGACTGTGCTCGAGGAAGCCCATCAAAAGAGAAATTTGAAAAAGTTGAGTGCGGCAGGTTAAGGTCATCGGTGTACTGGGAGTTCACAGACGGGCCAGGAACATTGAGACGACGATGATATTGTCCTGAATTCATGGCGAAGGCAATTGATAGTTGACCTCACCACCTGTGATGTGGCCAGAGGATGAGGTGGTGCTTTCACATAGGTTGCTGTATTGTACGACGGGTTATGGGTAGCGATCGAGTCGGAGATTTCGAGGAATAAGGAATAGCAAAGGAAATCGCATCTAGATATTCAACAAGAGTAACTGAAGCCCGGCCTCTAGTCGAAGAAGGCCATACTGCCTGGCCTGCAAGCTGGCGTTGCCAGCGCATGGCTACAAGCTCCTGATCTGTGATGCAAGCCTCGTTTGCAGGTCGGAAGGAAACATGAGAAATAGGTTGAGAAGAGGGCCACCCATCTAGCTGGAGGCTCTGAAAGCAATCGGTTGTCACTTGTCAAGCTCACACAAGTGGCAGAGCACGACCTGCGTATGCACTATAAAGTTTTGTCCGACAAAACCGGGCGGCTGCATCCACCCTGGATCACAAATGTCAAGAGAGAAAGGAAAATCGCCAGGTGGGAAATACTGTCTTGAGTCTCACGACCAGCCTCGATCAGGCTTAGTGTATCTGCAAAACAATGCAATTGAGTGGCTCATTTCGAACTGGGGCCATTTCCAGAAGTGCGCTAGAAACGGTGTGGTTCTGCCTTCACTAGCCCATCCTCACCGGTGACCCTTGCGGAGCATGCTCCTTAGTAATTGGATGCAGTGGTGGATCACGAATGCCGTTAGCATGCCAGAGCCATGCCAGAGCCACCCTTTTCAGCCAAGAGATTGAAAGGGGAAGCCGCGGGTAGCCATCCTGAAGCTATGACCCCGGGCGACTGCTACTGCCGCCTTTTCTTGCATCGGCAGTGCCCCCCACTAGCCATTCAGGTATTGTGACAGGTCTGACAAAGGCCAAGGTCGTTGCATCAACTTGCTGCTTTCTTCTCCCGATTATAATGCATGCACGGAATCGAGGCTGACCTGCATCGGTGGCTGGACCCTTTTCAGATCCTCAGGAAAACGGGTATAGTACAAGGTTACTTGTGCAACACTGACACGTGTGATCTAGGTATTTTTCTCAGTACAAAATTGCAGTCTGATCCCTAAAGGATACTTCCCAGGTCGATGTTTCGAATTTCCTTCGCAAGCACATCTCAAACAATCACTTCCGGTAGTAAATCTAAGTGACGAGTCAGCAAATACCAAGGAACGCGGTAAGGATTGTTACTAACCTTCTTGTACTGGAAGTGCAGTTGTAAAATGCCCTGTGTGGAAGAATTAGCTTCAAGGATCCAGGGTATAGGGCTTCTGACGTGTGCCTGAAGATTGCCTCCCGTCGCGGTAGAGTATGAATAAGCGTACCTTGTCAAAACTGCTGCGAAAGCCACGATCCCTCTTCGCACTGTAATCCCATTCCTTATCTACCACTCTGAATGCAATATCTTCATATGGCGGTCCTGCAATGAATCGGATCAAACATGTATCTTCCTCTCCGGCAGGTGCAAAAGACTCTCCCCGCTTTCGGCCATGTTCCCGGATAATCTTGAATGTTGGGGCTTTCGACTTGTCAATCAGGTCAGGGTAGAAAATATTGAACTTGTAACCCTGGACGACCTTTGGTGGTGGATTGTCATGATCATAGTGGGTTTGATTGTACTTGTTCCACTCATAGCCCATCTGCACTCGATTGAAATATCTGGGTTTTCTCGGACGGTACTTATCTGCCCATTGTGGCTTTGAAGTTGTGACTGCTTCTTCCGCAGTGAAAATCTCCTCATCTTCATCTATTCCTCGAGCAACTTCTCTTTCATAAAGAGCTTTTGTGACTTGGGAGAAGTCTTCATTGGCAGTGGCAGAGAAGCGCTGCGTGCCCGGAGGCGCTGTGCTAGTGGAAGCAGCCACAGCTTTACCACTTGAACTTGCATTCTTTTCGGCTGCTGGTAGTTTTGTAGGAACATATCCAAGCTTCAGGACCTTCCGTCGTTCAGCAACAATCTTTTGAAGGAAAGCTGATTCATCAATCACTTCACTCGATTTATCTTCCGCGTGTAACTTCAAGCGAGGTTCCGGATCGCATAGCTGAGAGTATGGGAAGTTCGGTTGTCGTCGGACGTTTTCCGAGACATCCGTGGTCTCCTGCTTGTCAGCGCCTTCTTCTAGCACCTCAACGGGACCTGCCAAAACTCCTTGTATCATCGATTTGACGCCTTCTGCCTGTTCGAGTTGTTGTGTGCGAAGAGTGTCTAATCGACTATCAAGAACGGACTGGTAGACCTTCTTTAATTTCGCCTTGGCCTTCCAAACAAGGAGGCTTCGCAGGAGCTGCTCCCAATAATCGACATCAATAGGTTCGTCTGACCGCAGTTTCGCCCGGATTTGCTTCTCCAGCGCCTCCAGTTGCTCATATGTTTTTGGACCCAAGAGTTTGTCAACATCCGCAGCAACAGAGCTAACAGCACGTCCTTCGGGACCGAGAGGCTTCAGCTTTTGGCGACGGTCGTTGCAGATGATTTGCATCGTCTTCCAGTAATCTTGGTTCTTCTTGTTCGTCTCCAGTGCGAGGTAGGATGAGATATCATTATCAAGCTCGCCAAGCTGTGCATCGTTGAGGCCCTCGAATACCCCCTCAGGATCAACTAGGTCATGCTGAACTTCTTCTTCATCGTCGTCAAGGAGGTCTCTGTCTGGGTCGATGACTCGTAGGATGACAGCCAGCCAGTCGATTGGTTTCGCTCGTCCTTCTCGCACTCTAATATCTGCCTTCTTCTTTGCCTGTTTCAAGACGAAGCTATCTTCCTGTGCGACCCACTGACGTGTCTGCTCATCTTCAAGCGTCTGGTTCTTTCGAGGTGGTCGAAAATCCGGGGTTCTGCTTCCAGAGTCGGTTGGTCGAGAAAGCTTCGATACCCGGGAATTTTGGTCACGACGAGGTGCCGTAATATCTCTCGGAGGCGATCTCCTACCAGATATCATGGCTCTTCTGCCTGGATCCATGATTCTTGGTTGAATGTGTGTTGTGGCAGGTTTCTGGAGAGGTCTGGTGTGGGATGAAGGTTTTTGAGAAATCGGTAGTTGCTTTGAGGCACCAGCAAATTGATTTGTATTATCACGTGATAGCGTGCTAGTGGATCCAATCGCGATTTCGACAAGAACGCGTTTCACGATTGTGCATCTTCAACTTACGAAGCTCAAGCTCGAAAACAACAGTCTTTAAACTCGAACGAATAGAATCATCCAGTTTGCGCTACGGTAGTCTTTGACTTGACGATAGCCTTGACTTCGTGACCATAACCTGCAATTTGACCCAACGACCTGATCAACACGTCTCACTCTGATCATGGCCATCCTCACGAGTATCCCGGGCCTCAAAATCACCATTCAGTCGCTGAATCGGAAACTACCTGAGTATGAAGATGAGAAGACGATGGTGCATTCGAAAAATACCCCCTTCTCCCACCAGCAAAGCGGATATCCAATACGTTGAATGTGAGAACGATATGGAATTCCAGATCATGGTAGAGCTCGAGCCTCCATTCAAAGTCGACGGACATAGCACGACGTTCAATGTTTTTGTCGATGGCCAGTCTGTTTGCACATGGACCTGTCGTCAGGACTATCTTCGTGCAATGGCTGGCGGGCAAAGAAGAACGTTGGCCAGCGAGTCGACACGATTGGTCCGAACCAAGTTATGAGGAGGAACTTGAAGTTCAGTAGTCTGAAGAAAGGTCAATCTTCTACTTGTTGCTGCTCCACAAGATTTTCCATGACTGACACTTTCAGTCGATGGCGACTCCATCCGAGTCAAAAGCGATGCCGACCTCGTAGCAGGATTAGGCCGGATTGAAATTTGTCTCCTTCGAACTGAAGATACCGGAATCCCTGAAGGCATGAGTAACGGTGCTCATAAGCTACCGTCAGAGGTTGCCGAGAAAGCATTAAAGGCAAATCCATATCATGTGGGGTTGGGTAAGTTACCAGTGATAACCAGTCCATCCAGTCTATGGACCTGATCCTTTTTAGATATGTATCCCAAGAGATTGCTAGAAGTACAGCTACGCGTGTAAGGTTCATCGACGGCTTAAGTCACCCATTCGCAGCATTCTTGTTCAAGTATTGGTCCCGAGGTTTGACATCCCACGACCCAAGTCCCAACTGTGCAAGGACTGACTTCGTACAGATGACCTACGTTCCGAGCTTGTAATTTCTCGGTCTCCTTCTCCAGATGCTGAACCAGTGGCTCTTAGCTCACGAAGTATGAACAACAACAATGCGAGTTCATCTCGTAAGGCCAGACTTGCACAATTGAAGGTGAGAAACAGGCATATTCGTTATGGCGTTACCAACAAGTTTTCAGAGAGAGATTGATGAGATCAAGCAAGAAGGAGATGAGAACACTAGAGGCCGAAAGAGAGCTCGCGAAGATGAGTTCATCAGTAGCGGCAGACCATACAAAGTTTCTCGTAGAACTGATGGCGTGGATGTTGTCGATCTCACTGATGACTGAGAGAGTTGGCGATTTCTCTGAGCTGCATCAAAATCTTTTGGCGTCAAAATTTTTATGAATGATCGGGAAGGAGACAGGCGAGGGGATCTGGCGCAGCTTGCTTTCATGATACCCACACAATTATCTTGGGCTTCCGTAGCTTGAAGAATGGATAACCTTTCTTGCTCTTGGAATATTTCGCTTTGTGATACGCTATTTGGGTCTGGCTCTCAAGTATTCTTGGATGCTTGCTAATAATTATTTCCATGTAGAGAGCTATTTCAGCCTCAAGATTCTTCACCGTGGTGGACAAGTCTGGCAGACCAATTAAATTTACCCAAACGCGACTGACTTAGCACAGTATTATACAGCAACAATCCAGTACACTAACGAAAAAAATTATGGAATCTTGAGCACAACCTTGCCCCTCGTCCTCTTCTCTTCCATTGCCTTCGTAGCCTTCCTCCAGCCCTGCCTCTCATCAAAAGCACCTTCAATGACCTCTTGAACCTCGGCATGAACTTCACCACGCTCGGCCAATCGCGACACCTCGTCGAGCAATGAGCCCTTGGTCAAGAGTTGAACACACGCGTACCTAGGACCCCAAATCCAACCTTTGATGAAGCGGAAGATTTGAGCAGGTGTCGTAAAATATGTGATTGGTCCTCCGAGATGTTTCACGTCAGTCTTGTCCCCAACAATTGTGACATATGCTCCCTTGGGATGAAGAAGCTCTTGCTAGATGGGGTCAGCTCAGGACCGAGTACAGAAGTGAGGGTGAAATACATAGAGCGGGAAGAACTCAGTACCACCAACGCAGTCAATGAACAAGTCGAACTGTTGGGAGACTTTTCGACGGGACATGAGAGACTTCAAGATATCTTCTGAAGTATAGTCGATTGCTTCATCGGCCCCAAGATCTTTGACGAATTGAGCATTTTTAGCAGAGCAAATGCCCGTGACATGGCAGTTGTAGACGGCCTTTGCAAGTTGGACGCACCACGTGCCTGTTCCGCCAGATGCTCCTCGAACAATTACTCTTCTTGGAGCGCTCGATGCCGGCGGAAGCCATTCCAAGCAAGCGTAAGCTGTGAGAGCTACGAGCGGAATCGATGCTGCTTGCTCATGGGTGAAGCAAGTAGGCTTCTTGGCCACCGGATTGGCGGTAGGGTTAACATTGATGTATTCGCTGAAAGTGCCTGGCCCGAACTGCTAACGTGAGCAAAGACTTATGCGAATAAATGTTTCTAGAGACTCACAACACTGAAGAGTAAGCCATAGACCTCATCTCCCTTGGCAAAGCCTTTCACACTTTCTCCAAGTGCAACTACAGTACCAGAGAAATCCCTCCCCATTCCTTTCTCACCTGCGACCACCGCTACAAGTCCCGATCCCCATAATTGAATATCCACTGGATTTATTGAAGCAGCGTGAACTTTGACGAGAATTTCATTCGCCGGTAGAGGAGGCACTTCCGTCTCAGTGACGTGCAGGTCGGCTCGTATACCTTCGTACCGAAGGGCTCTGCCGAGAGTTGGGTACACCATTCTGAACGATCACAACGGGAATTCGAAAAGATGGGTCAAGGAAGGAAATCTGCTACAAAGTGAGGAAGTTATAGACAGGAAATTCGAATAAAGTCTTGTTGAAGGCCGTGAACATACGATAGAACCTTGATCACCGAGTTAGTCCCCGCATTGAGCACCCCGCCACGCCAAAAATTGGCTCGCTTTTTTTTGACAACATCACTCACTGAGAAACTGTACGAAGATCACGACTGAGATGGCTTTTGCTATTGAAGTTGCTGGAGAGGCAGCGCCTCTCAATCCCCAGCAGGTATACCTTGCTTTGCAATCTGCTAGCTCTTCTCAGCAGCTCAGCATTCAAGCAGGCACGCAGCAGCTGCAGACGTGGGAAACGCAGCGAGGCTACTACTCTTTGCTGCAGGTGAGTTAAAGCTCTCCAACGCCCAGATGAGTCTGCCGCTGAAACATATTTCTAGGCAGTGTACCTCGACAAGTCCCTACCGTCCGAAATCCGGTACCTGGCCATTATTCAACTCAAGAATGGTATCGACAAATACTGGCGAAAATCCTCTGCAAATGGCATCCCGCCCGAAGAGAAGGCCCAGATCAGGTCAAAACTACTGGAAGGAGGCATTGGAGAGGCCGAGACACCTCTTGCTCTGCAAAATGCGCTGGTCGTATCGAAGGTCGTGCGGATAGACTATCCAAACGACTGGCCAGACGTGTTCACGAACCTGATCAAGATGCTGCGAACCGGCAGCCAATCCAACGCATTACATCTACGGAGAGGAATGTTGATATTACTGCAGGTAGTGAAAGAACTGGCTACGGCACGGCTACGAACTTCACAGACCCGTTTACACTCTGTCACACCCGAGATCGTGTTCCTGCTGAGCGAGATATATACTGAAAAAGTGGGAATATGGGTCGCGTTTCTTAACGGCAACGGCGATGATGAAGGTGGAGCTATTGACGCAATGGAGAACAGCTTGCTTGCTATTAAAGTCCTTCGCCGCCTTTTAATCGGTGGATATGAATACCCGAATCATTCAAAGGACGTGCAGCAGCTATGGGAGCATTCTCAATATCAATTCGGACAGTTCCTGGAGATGATTTCTCATGATCCTCCGGTGTTGGTGTCCCCAGCTAAGGGCCTCATCGAGAAGCACCTTGTCCAGTTCTCAAAGTTACATGTTCAGATGGCGAACAACCATCCAGCCGCGTTTGCACTCCTACCAAGTTCAATTGACCTCGTGCGCGCATATTGGGGTCTAGTGGCCAAATTTGGAGAAACCTATGGATCGGAAAGTCAAGATTTCAGCTCTAAGGCCTCACGAAAAGACGATGCTACAAAGGACGATCGACCGGTCATGGAGAAGCTTTGTCTTAAGGGTCTGAATATTTTGAGAGCTTGCTTGAAGATGGTTTTTAACCCAATTCAATCTTTCAAATACAAAACTCCAGAAGTGAAGGCAGAACAGCAGGAAGGTATTGCTTTGCTCAAGACGCAGCTTCTGACTGATGAGTTGGTTGGCCAAATGGCAAGTGTGATAGTCACAAAGTTCTTTGTTTTCCGCCAAGTTGATCTCGAGGCATGGGAGGAAGATGAGGATGAGTGGGAGATCAGAGAAGAGGGTGGCGGTGATACTTGGGAGTTTGAAGTCAGGCCATGCTCAGAGAAGCTGTTCATGGACCTTGTCTTGAACTTCAAGCACCTCTTAGTGCAACCACTGTTGTCGTTCTTTGCATCAGTTGCTGGATCTAGCCAGAGCACCGTCGTTACAAAAGATGCAGTTTATACCGCAATGGGCCTCTCGGCACCTGTTGTACACCAAAGCTTCGATTTCGATGGCTTCCTGACATCAACTTTAGTCAATGATGTGCAGCAAACTGGGCCGGGATATAAAGTCTTACGTCGAAGAATCGCCATCCTGATCGGTCAGTGGATCACAATTAAGGTGTCTGATGAAAACAGGCCTCTCGTATATCAAATCTTCCAGCATCTCTTGAAAGCCGAGGATAAGACGAATGACCATGTTGTTCGTATCACAGCAGCAAGGCAATTCAAGGCCGTCTGTGACGACTTTAGCTTCGACCCCGACAAGTTTCTTCCGTATGCCCAAGATGTTCTGAGTAGGATCATGGCGTTAATCCAGGAGGTAGAGAATACCGAAACCAAGATGGCGATCCTAAACACAATCAGAATTATCGTTATACGGATGGAGAAACGCATTGCTCCATTTGCGGATCAGATCGTGTCAATACTCCCAGTTCTCTGGGAAGCATCAGGCGAAGAGCATCTTCTTAAGCAGGCTATTTTGACTCTCATGTCGACCTTGGTTGCAGCCATGAATGAGCAAGCGCAACGATATCATGCCATGATCTTACCACTTATTCAGCGCGCTGTTGAACCTGGCTCGGAGATGCAAGTCTATTTACTTGAGGAAGCACTGGATCTCTGGTGCACAATTCTTGCCCAAACGCCGGCTCCTGCATCACCTGAGGTGCTCGCGTTGGCTGAATGCGGGTTCCCTCTGCTCGAGATTGGATCAGACAATCTACGAAACGTGCTGAACATCGTGGATTCGTACATCATGCTAGCTCCGGAGGCCATGCTAGGAGATGCTGCTCGACTACGACTTCTGTCTTGCATGACGAATTTACTTGGAGTCACAAAGCGAGAGCTTGCAGGAATGGTCACTACTATCGTTGAGAACATGATTCGCGCAGCAGAGACACTGGGAGGCTTGCAAGGCGTAACACAGATTGCCAAGGATCTTCACGAATCTGGCTTTACGGAGAGGATCTTCGAAGGACTTCGAGATGCATGGGAGGCTCACCAAACATTCGGACCGGACCGAAAATACCCCAAACTCGATGATGTAGTCGAGACGGACTATTTCACCATCCTAGCTCGCTTGGCACTCGCGGATCCTTCGATTTTCGTGACCATCATGACTTCTGTGGGTAGCGCCGATGAGGTGTGGAGATGGCTCACCACAGAGTGGTTCCGACACTTCGACAGCATGGCGAATATTGAGAGGCAGAAGCTGTCCTGTCTTGCTCTAACCAGGATGCTGGAACTTCCTCCACCTATGACACCCATAATCCTTGAGCGCCTGCAAGACTACTTTGCAATGTGGACATCCGTCATCAGCGAGATGATCGGAGGCAGGGATGACGGCGGTGATAATCTCGTCTGGTTGGAGAATGAAGGTAACGAGTTTGAGGGCCCGGAGGATGTGAGGAGAAGAATGAACAGCGCAACTGACCCGGTTCACACCATCCATACCTTCGGGTTCGTGAAGGAGCGGCTGGCCCAGTTAGTTGTCACGTGTGGAGGAGAAGAGGAATTTCAGAGAGATTGGGTTGTCAATGTGGATAAAGATGTACTGCTGGGATTTCAGAATTTGGGAACACAGCGTGACGAGAGCACCCCATTCTGGCAGACTCAGACATGAAGATATGAAGAAAAGACCCTAAGGGAGGAGTAGAGTTAGAGTAAGACAATATACCCAATCATCAGCGGTCTTTCTCATTTTCTTGTGGGTAATTGGTGATGAAATTTTCTAAAGATTTGTGATGCTGAAGCGACTATGACTGAGTCGGCACCAGAGCTTGGGATACCTCTTGGGACTACGAGACTCGAAGAGAAATGCAGAGGATGTGTCTCAGTAGATTTCTGGTTTCAAGAATGAAATCCTTGCTTTATCCATCACCCTAAGTCAACTCCCAAGGAACACAATCCCAGGCCTCTGAAGTAACATTTCAGGTAAAAATCGGAGACTCTTTGACCAAAATATCACAAAACCTCATTGTTTCCTTATAAAGTCTTTCGACATTCGGAACCTTCGGAGAACACAGCTTGGGCCAGCCGTTAGTTCCAAACATGCGTCTTGGCTTTACCACTGCAGTACATAGGTTCTCCTTTCTGGGCTTTGACAACCATCTTATTCCAAATCCATCAACGGTCTCCCCTCCAAGCAAGTTATGTGTTCTGGAATCCTGAAAGATTGCAAAGACTGCAGCTATTCATCCGCTGAAATCAAGTTATGCGAGGGATACAAGAAAAGACCTCCGGAAGCAACATCCGAGGGAAAGAGTCATCGAAAATGCCCACACTGGACCTGGAAAGCAAGGACAGTCAGTATGCTGGATAGGGGACATGACTGCGATAGACTGTGCAATTTCTTCGAGCTTCTGAAAAGGAGAAATGAGCTGATACTTTCAGATATCGGGAATTAACAAAATCTGGATGGCCTTTTGCGAAGGAAAATAGGGAATGCGATACATTACGAGAAGCAAATACTAAATGTTAGGAGGGGGATTCAGATTTGATCATGCCAATGCAAATATTCTTCTTTCCCTGTCCTAACTGTCCCTGAACGTACGTAGAACAAATCTATTTCAATGTGATCTAACGATTCTAACTTAAAACAAGAGAAAGAGAGAGCATACAGCTGCCTAGCAGCATAAAAAGATTCTGGAGTGACTAGTCCTTTCAAGAAGAGCTCGCTAAAGCCCCCTCGCTTAGCGTCAAGACTCACAAAGAAAATTAAGGCTACAAAAACCCCACATCCTCTTGAAAATTGGACAAGACAGACTTGTAACAAGAAATTGTCAGGCATCCAGATATTGCCACACCAGATGCCCTTTCGTCGTTCGACGTCACTTTCAAATCTCCATCCGCGATACCACCCGATCAGAGAGCGACCCTTTCGGCATCACTTCTTGCTCCCCATCCGAGATATACCACCATTAGATACTCTTTCGATCGTTCGGCGTCAGTTTCGAATTCAAGAACTCAGCATGTGTGTGGAACGCGACCAGAGATACCGTGGCATTGCTATCCGCACTGTGATTATTCTGTGCTACCTTTACAAGAGCGCTCGAGATGCTGGTATGACCTCTTCTCACAGAGCATGTGCCAAGTATGTCTTGCTCCAGCCAAAGCCCGTTACTACCCACCGGCAATATTGATGCCAGTAAGTCTCAAACTTTCATACCTCGACTCATCAGCAGGCAGCTTATCTCGAAAGGGTCATCCATCGCCCTTGACGCACCTCGATCTTTGCATACCAGCCCCTGAGTGCCTCCAACCTGAGAATCAACAGACCGAAGCACCGAGGAACGAGCAGTCACCAAAATAACTTTCGATTTCCACAAACACACCGCGACGTATAAGAGGCCAAAGATCGAGTGGACTTCAATGCTCGCCTTCCATGACAGCAGATTCAGTTGAGAGCGCCGCGGGTAGCCAAGCATTCTCTTCACAATGAAGCCATAATACCCTCACAGATTTCGATACGTGATACCTTGTTGTATGTAGACAATGGTTCTTCGCCAGAAGTTGTTCGTGTCGTGCCAGAGAGCTTTCAAGTTCTTTCATGACAAGGTACTCTAGCATTCCCATTCCAACCCTCGTAAACCAATGAAGCTGACCCTTCGATTCTGCAGTTTGCGATGAGAGACCCGCGAATCTCAAACTGCTTTTCGACTAGACCCATCTCTTCCCACATCGCTATAAACGTGGCGTTCAGATTCGTCAGACTTCTTGAGAGTGTTTCCTTTGGTTATATCGGACAAGATCGAAGCTTTCTGGCATAGATTCTGACTTACAGACGTTCAGCCACTATCTAGCCCCTGAGCGTGACTTTTCGAAACCATAAGAAAGTCCACTGCGGCAGATGGATCGGTTTGGCGTGATTCCGCCTAGACGGGTTTTAGCACGCTCACACTGAAGCGATTGAAGGGTTCCCTCGCTGTTTCTCCCGAAGAAATAGCGAAGTTATGACCTCAGAGTCATAGGCTGAGCCGAATTCTCTCTTGAAGAAGCCGTTGGATGAAGAGCTTGCGTTCAGTGCGCCTCAACTTGTGAGCACAGGTACGATATGCTTTTCGTCAATCCAGAGACTCACTCTAGTCCAGATCCTGGAAAGCTGACACTAAAAGGCCAGTTCAAACAGCTTCTATCAGCCCTGAGACCTCAGTTGGCACTGGTGGACCCATAAAGGCAGCTTGCCCAGTAGAGAACCCTTCGGCTGTCATGAATATATAGGAAGCACCCTTACAGACCACGACATCCTCTCATGACCAATTGAATTTCAAGTGGGATGTTGAAAGCGACGAGGATGATCAGCGCCATGGCTTGCCACGAATCAAAATCACAGTGATGGTCAGTGATGGAGTCATGAATCTGGTCTCCTTTGCAAACCAACCCCCTTGTAAGACATCTCAGTTGCTCTCAGGGAACCCAGCATTCGCTGACAAAATGCCAGAGTTCCATTTAGCAGAGTTGCAACAGATCAAGCCAGACTTCAAAGACTTCCAACGTCTCCTTCAAAACGAATATGAAGCTGCCACCAAGGGGTGCGAAACGGCTCCAACGATCGGTTCGACAATGCTCGCCTAGCCCCGTCACGATTGCTGATAGTGACCTTGAGGTCACTGTCCTTACAGCCATTGCGCCTACCAGATAATAGTTCACACAATTGCTATAGCGGAGCATCCACTTCGATGAGCCGGTACTGAGTGGCTTCTAGAGTCTTCATTGCTCCAATTGTCGGCACAGAAGCTGCCATTATCTGATAGTGAAATGTCGTCCATGGAGTCACAGAACTCGTGATCGCGGGGTTTAGGGCGTCAGTATTCAAATTTGTAATTACGGATTGAAGCTCCCAGACCTGCCGATTTCTTCCTCGGCCGAACTTCTCACAAGCCCTTCAAGCGGTCTTTGGCGTTCTTCATCATACGGAGGCATTCAAAACTTCCTTAACTGAGCACAGGCGCTTTGCTGCTTCAGGCGCAGGCTCCCCAGGGTATGAGTCGTTCAGAAGGCCGTAGAAATCTCCGCTGTGCACAAAGAGTTTCTGGAGTACTGGACTCAGACATCCAGGCGTCGTCTGATCCAGTATCCTATCCAGGCTCCAACAATCCCTACAGGAACAGTAAGGGCGCTGAAGTGCTAGTGACCTTCGCTCTGAACAAAGAATATCTGTGGGACTGGATTGAGTTCGGGTGGCCTTGGGCGTCAATATTCGAACCTGTAAACTGCAGGTCCGGGCAGAGCCTCGTCGGCTTCCCATACACAGGGCCTCATCTTCCAGGGCGTTCAGAGGGGTGCCCGACGGCGAGCTGCCACGATGGCTTCCTCAGGAGCGGTCGCCCCGACGATCCAGGGACGGATCAATGATTACATGTGCGAGATTGATGCCCAGAAAGTCATCTTAGCAACTCCTTTTGAGCCTGGCGCCTTTGGGGCCAAAGAAGCCGAACAAGGAGCCCGTGCTGAGATCTAGAAGCTTCAGAGAAAGGTCCAAGAACTCAATCAGCGTGCTGCCAAAGCCTTCGCATCCGGGACATTGAACACAAACGCCGAGCGTGAGTATATCATTGAGACTGCAAATCTCCCAGGACAATGGGGCTAAATGTGTGAATCTGTTGATGCTGAGAACGGAACCGAGGGTGATGATGAGTGCAACAAAGAGAGATGTGTGGGGGCTAGAAAGCCATACGGATGACTGGAGGGCGAGATGGAACTCGGGTTCATAACATAGGCTGTGGTGATCTTGTACTTAAGTTCTTTAGATCTTGATCATTTATAGACTCTCTCAATGCCGCCAAACGAAGACCCGCTTAAGAATTTTTTGCATGATGATGCGGAAGACGCACACGACATGAATATAAGCATAAGTCAGAATACAACCTCAAAATTCGAAAAGCAGACAAATTGCACACAATAAAGGAGACACAGTTGCAGGGCCTTGAAATTGATTCTTGAAGCAATTCAAAAGACAAGCACGCCCAAAGATGATTTGGATCTCATCACGGTGCTCTCAATTCTGAGCTGACTCCGACTCGAATAAGAGCATATATGGAAGTGTAGGATATGATGCTGGCCACAGTCATACATACAGCAGAACATTCGAAGTCGATCTAATATAAAAACCTGGAACAAGTAAATCAAGAGCCTGGAAAAGTGCCCAGGTGATAATTCTTCAGGAACAGAGAGGCCAGTACCCTATGCATACTTGATGGATCGAGTAATATGCCATCAAAGTTTCAGAGAGGCTCTATTGACACCCTCGAGCATTTAGTGAGAATATTGGTAGTTCTCTGTGACCGCTCGAACTGTACTCTTTTTGATGCTATCATGACCGACGTCGAAAAAGCTCCAGAACAACCTTGGTCTGCCAGGTTGACCTCTCAACGCTTAATATCCTGGAGGGTGGCATGAAAGCTGACAGACTACAGACCAAACACCAAGAGAAATTCTTGTCAAGGATTCCACATACCTCGAAGAGAGGGAATGATAATTCTGAGGGTAATTCAAGGAGAGAAGAAGACCCTGTCGTTGAGATTGCTCATTATCCGATGAGCACGTGCGCAAATCAAGGCTGATGACAAAGTGGCTCCAATGATTGAACAAGGACACTTCGTAGGTCATCATCCTTGCCAACTTCCGCAACCACAATCCAGGACGTCTTTTTTCGATATTGGAGGCTCCGCATACGTCTCCTGGTGCCGGAGATCTGTACAAAGGGCTTCATCTTTTCTATCGTGGAGCTCACATGCCTTCCGCAGATACGCTCATCGGTGATGCCACTGCGATGGCTGGGCTTGCCGGGCACGCCCTGCAGCAACTACTCTATGTTTAGTTTGCAGTCAAGGTGGATTCTACTGGCCCTTTCGACAATATGGCTGGCAGTTTCATCGGCCATGACGCCTGCGCGCATTGCGGAGTTGCGGCAAGAAACGGTGGAAATGTTCTATCATGGTTTTGATAACTATATGAATGTCGCATTCCCGGAAGATGAGGTCAGACCACTTCGAAAGTTCAATTGGCACCGGCACTGACTGTGTAAAAGCTACGGCCTGTATCTTGCATTCCTCTTACTCGGGACAGACGAAATCCTCGAAATGTTGAACTCAACGATGTTCTTGGAAACTACTCGTTGACTCTTATAGACAGCCTGTCTACCCTTGCGATTTTGGCGTCGACACCACCGGATCAAGCGGCTACGGGAGCAAAAGCCCTTAGAGATTTCCAAGATGGGGTAGCCCAGCTTGTGTTGCAATATGGGGATGGTAGCAGCGGACCGTCGGGCATAGGGCTGAGGGCTCGAGGTTTCGACGTTGATAGCAAAGTCCAGGTTTTTGAAACTGTCATTAGAGGAGTAGGTGGGCTTCTGAGCGCTCATCTGTTTGCGGCCGGAGAGCTGCCAATCACCGGCTACAAGCCTCGACGTGCGAAAGCTTTTGGAAAACGCAAGCTTCAGAAGGGCGAAATACCGGCGATTGCTTGGCCGAATGGGTTCAAATATAATGGGCAGCTTCTTCGACTTGCTTTGGACCTTGCTCAGCGCCTACTTCCAGCATTCTATACTGATACGGGAATGCCATATCCTAGGGTCAACTTGCGCCACGGAATACCCTTCTACCTGAACTCGCCGCTCAATCGAAATTCAGATTTGGAGGAAGCTGTCCAAGACGGAACCCCTGAAATTACTGAAACATGTAGCGCGGGAGCGGGAAGCCTAGTCCTCGAGTTTACAGTTCTGAGCCGACTTACAGAAGACCCGAGGTTTGAGCAGCTTGCGAAACGAGCATTCTGGGCCGTCTGGAGCAGAAGGGGCCTAAATACAGGGCTACTCGGCTCGGGCGTTGATGCCGAGAATGGCCAGTGGGTTGGGCCTCTTGCAGGCATTGGTGCTGGCACCGACAGTTTCTTCGAATACGCTTTGAAGACTCACATTCTGCTTTCTGGGCACGAGCAGCCAAATCTGACGATTCCATTCAAGGAGCCTCACAAATCATGGCTTGACCCCAATACAATTTACAACCCGTTGAGCGACGAGGAAAACTCTCCAGAGGCATTTTTGAGTGCTTGGCATCAAGCACATGCTGCTGTGAAGAGACACTTATATAGTAGCACTCATCATCCTCACTACGTCAATGCTCATATAGCTACTGGTTCCCCGCAAGCATACTGGATTGATAGTCTTGGGGCCTATTACCCTGGCTTGTTGACACTAGCAGGCGAGGTTGAAGAAGCTATCGAGACCAATTTGCTTTATACCGCCCTCTGGACCCGATACTCAGCTCTTCCGGAGCGTTGGTCAGTCCAGACCGGTCAGGTGGAAGGTGGTCTGGGCTGGTGGCCCGGGCGGCCTGAATTCATCGAGTCTAATTATCACCTCTACCGAGCAACTCAGGATCCTTGGTATCTTCACATCGGGGAGATGGTATTAAAGGATATTAAGCGACGATGTTGGACCAAATGTGGATGGTCTGGCCTTCAGGATGTTCGAACTGGGGAGAAGAATGATCGGATGGAGAGCTTTTTCCTAGGAGAGACTGCGAAATACTTGTATCTCCTCTTCGATTCTGACCATCCACTGAACTCTCTCGACGCTGCTTATGTCTTTACAACCGAAGGTCACCCACTCTTGATTCCCCGAGAAAAGAATCCTCCGGTCGTGAGACGGAAACAGTCTCCTAGCAAAGAGCTTAAACTCCACTTCAACCCGGAACTTCGAGATACATGTCCAGCAGCCCCGCCCATTGTTCCTCTTACGATATCCGCCACAGCATCGAGGCCTGATATTTTCCATGCTGCAAGTCTGATAGGCTTACATCTCATTCCCAATCCACATGCGATAGAAGATGTCAGCTCCAACGAGGACGGAGCTTCAGGGGAGACGGCAGACTCCGAACCGAAGCCAAAGCCGTTATCAAATTATACCTATTACCCATGGACCCTACCTCAGTCACTGATGCCATCCAACGGAACATGTAGTCGTCTTCCGACGAAACATACCTTTAGTATCGAGTTCCCGGTCAATTCTCAGTTGCCAACACCTTCGGGTTCGTCCAATTTCATCGTTTTCGGCCCGCAAGGCCTCGTTCGAGTAGACGAGGGCGTGCTCGTCAAAAGCCTTTCAGGTCTGAGACTCGGCATGGTCTACGAGTCGCCTTCTCCATATACAGCAATTGATGGGCCCTTATTTGAGTCTTGGAGAGTCATGAGCATTGCCAATATACCTCTCGGCCGGGATGAGCAAGTCTTGATTAGCCGAGACACAATTGGTGAGATGAATGACCCGTCATTTACACGTGTGCGAGACCCAATCATGCTAGACATCGTCTTGCAGCTGGACAGCCCAGTCAACATTACCTCAAGCGCTCCTGGCAGCGTCGAAGAATTTTACGACGTTTCGGAATCGGACCAGGATGTATACGATAATGATCCAGAGGTTATCTTCGACGAGGCAATCTCAAGTGCTGGACTTGCCAATGATTACAGAACCATGCTTTCCTCTCTTCTTCATCATGTTACCTCAGCTCTTCGCGACCCGACGGCGACTGTTCTCCCAGATCCTGAGATCTCACAAGCATACCAATTTACCAATCTTCCAGCAATCGCACCAACGGGCATCGGCGCCGCTCCTATAATTGACGTCGCTGACGCTCCAAACCCACACCAAGGTCCGCAATCAGAAAGCCTGATGTGGTCGACAATCTACTTCGCTGGTGATGCATGCACAAACAAGCTCCCAGACGAGGCTGCTAAGAAGCACGAAGTCATAGTGATTCGTCGCGGCGGCTGTACGTTTCACGACAAGATGTCCAATATACCGTCCTTCACCCCATCGTCTCGCAGTCTGAAGCTCGTGGTTATGATTTCGGGCCACGAGGACGAGGGTGGGGACAGTGAGTATGACGGCTTCCAAGATGGGTTGCCGAAGAGTAAAGGATACCACTTGATTCGGCCATTGCTGGATAAGCCGCAGGTGACGCCTAGCGGTCTGGTCAGACACCATCAGATATGCATGGTGATGGTAGGAGGTGGTGATGAGACGGAAGCACTGTTCAAGAATACAAGGAGTATTGGAATTAGGAGGCGCTATCATATCGAGAGCCAGGGCTTGGTGGTGGGAAATATCGTGGTTGTGTAATTACCATCCGTACCCCAGATTTTGAAAAAAGCAGGAAAGAGCAATGCATTGAGGCTGGCGTTTGGGGTTTGCATTATTGGATTGTAGATACCAGCACACCAGTTGTAGGAATACATAACGCACATGAAGACAGCATCACTGCCCCCCTGCTCATCTACACCAAAAACCCACATCTCACCAGACTGACCGCCCTCTTCTTTGCAACATTTCCTACGTGTCGACTTGGGGCACGAGTACTAGAGATCGTGATTTGAATCAATTGTTTCTCCATCAATGCTAGGTGCGTATACTTGATTTTGGGCTCAAACTAATGCCTTTGATCAAGTCTATAAGTGTATATCGGGGCAATTCATTCTAGTGGTTAAGGGGGATTGTCGATAAATACATCAATTTGAGGTGCTTTTTAGTCCGGAGAGTACCTTTTCAATATGACTTTCTATTTACTATTAGGTCTAAGGCAGCACTAAACATTTAAGCTTATTTTGGATCGGATGAAGGACAGAATAGAGGGTCTCCACAAACACCGCAACCGTCCCCTTACTGCCTATCCTATTTTCTCATTTGCAAAGAGCTTCGGTACTCGTGGATGGCAAATCGTACCACCCTCCCCATCACCGTCAAGAAAGATTGCAGTCCACGAATGCTAGAGCTTCATGCAAAAATACGCCTTGTAAATCCTCTCAACTTGGCTTTAATCGCAAAAAGCATCAGTTTATAAGACTCAGCAAAAGATTTGGAGAATAATGATGTGTAGTAGTATTCTGCCAATTCCGACCGCTTGCATAAGAAACATACCTGTAGCGTTCTCCTTCCTATCACCCGCTATGAATTCTGCCACGTACTCTGTTCTCCTAGTTGTCTCGGTGGTTAAGGGAGTTCCGGTGAGGCTTGAGGAGGTAGCTCGCAGCATCGAGGATAAATTGTCTAGCAACATGCTTCTCTTCCGTAGCTGTAAATGTCTAAACGTTCTCCATCTGAAAAAGTGTCCCAGTACTCCCCTGCTCTCAGTCCCCGATCTCTCTCACATTCGTCCACTCCTACGCTCAACTTCCCTCCTTGCTTAGGGTCCCAAAATGACAGGAACGTTCTCATCACCTCCCTCGCCCGGCAAAAGAATATGCAAATTCCTTACGCGGCCCCGAAATAAACCAAAAGAAAGATGTGGTAATATCGGGTACGAGGATCGAACTCATGATCTTCTGTACCATGTGGGCAGCCTTCCAAAGAATACTACACAAAGGCTTGCGCCTCGGGGTCAAACTTCATCACCGGGCTTGCTAGACAGACGTCTTACCTCTAGACCAATACGACTTATTAATTATAGAGGAAAATTGCTTATCTGTACTGATAAAGATTATGCCTGGATTAGTGCAAAACTTTGGTCGCTCCAAGAGCAGGTTGGCGAGGGTGGCCGCTTCCAACTCAGTTCCAACTTAGTCATAGACGACCAAGTCTCGTTTGAGAAAGAGCAAAAAAGAAATCCAAAAATAAGACTCAGAAAATTGTTGGAATAAAGTATCGGGTGCGAGGATCGAACTCGCGATCTTCTGTGCGCGCAGCGCGGCAGCGTTGGCTTTCAGAGCATGAACCAGTGGACGGTGCCATAAATCCAGGCCCTGTCATTAGCCCTGTAAGACAGATGTCTTCCCACTAGACCAACATGACTTATGAATTGTTGAAAAAATTTTCATGTTCAGATTGATAAGATCAGTTCGGAGTGCGAAGTAGGAAATAGGCGGCTTTGTTGGAAGGAAGGAGCGAGGAGAGGCTGGCGAGTGACGGAAGGTTATGCCGGAATACAAGACGAGAGCAGGAAATTCTGAGCGAGAAAGAGTCAAAAGTTGCGAGTCTTTTTCTTTTCTTTTTCCGTGTGTAATAGAGGAGGTATGTAGGCAAATATACACAATAGCGAGAGTGGATATCAGTAAAAATGCAGCTGCCTATATCATGACGCCATCCATTAATTTCCACCTCTGTCAAAGCCATTGTAAGCAACGCCGTCATCAAAGTTCCCATGTGTCCATCGCTTCAACATCATATCGCCAAGAAACCAGAATTACCACCAGCTTCCCATACCGCCAAGCGTTGGACCTCTGCCATCCTGCCCTTGGTTATCATAAACCTCCATCTGGAAGTCTCTCACAAGATCATCCCAGCCTTCCCAGTTGACATCATCATCCAGATTCATATCCAGATCGACCAACGCGTTGTCACCCATAAGCCAAGGTGTTTGCTGTATGCCCGCTTGTTGCTGCAGCATTTGCTGTTGCTGAAGCTGCAGTTGTATCTGCTCAGGAGCCAGTGCACCCATCCCAACCACTTGCGGTGCCATCATTTGCGCCTCGTCTGGATATGCCGGAGCAGAGGTCGTCTCATTCATAGCCGTATCAGCATTGTTCTCCGGATGAAGAGGAGGATTCGTCGTATCGGTAATCTGACCAAGCAAACGATCTCTTGCAATGTTTCCTGGGCACGGAGAACCACCGGAGAAAGCTTCCGGAGTAGGACGTATGTATCTGGGATCAATGCCAAGAGTAGTTGCCCCGTTCTCTCCATTCCGCATATTTTCCTCCCTCCGCTTTCTGGCTTTCCACATCAGCTTCCGCATTGGTTGCCACAGCATGCCGGTCTTGCTGTGTTTGAGCGCTCCATCCCAGTCTTTGAACACAGTGTCGACTGCTCGCCATGCGCGTTCAACAATCGCTGAATTAGGTCGAGAGCAGAGCTCGCCCAATATGTAGGCCACGGCGTGCCATTGAATGTAGGTTTGGAAGAGCCAACCCCACTGTTTAGTGCTCGCTTCTTCTTCAAGGACGCGAGAGTATTCGATGATCTCAATAGAGGCAATAAAGAGGCGGTCTTTGATATCTTGAGATAGGCTGTTGGGCTTCCCGGGTTGTGTTAGAGGATGATATATAATTAGAGACATCTTGGCGATGATCAAGCGAGCGATTGTAGCTGCCACCCAGTACAGGGGCCCCGCATCCTCGCAGTATTGAAGGTATGTGCGTTCCAGGTGTACGGCTCTTTCACGGATCAGTGCTTCTTTGTCTTCGAGCGTCATGACTTTGCCAGCGATTTTGCACGGTGTAGGACCAGGAGGTGCGTAAGTGAGTTTGCGAGTAAGAGCACAGATTTCATAGCGAATCAGGCAGAAGGTCATCTCGGATACTCCATGTCGAGGAGTTGGGTATTCTGTGGTACTCTGATCGAAATCTTCGTCATTGATAGAGAGAGGGAATTGGGTGTCGTAGGAGTAATCCATTATGGAGGGATCAGATCCATAGTCTTCGGAAGCGCCTGTAGTAAGGAATCAGTACCAAGCCTGAATATATATGGATTCGAGAGAAGTAAGAGACAGCAAATAGGGGTAATAAGCGAGTAAGGAAGGATAGCACTTACGAGTGTCCAGAATACAGACTTGCCACCAAAGACGTCTCCTCATTTCAGTGTCAAAAGGCGAGAGGCCAAACTGCGACCCATCTCGATGAAGGCCAAGTGATTGGGAAATCCGAAGTGCCAGCCCCGTTAAGGACCACACAAAACGAGTATCGTCGTGTCTACGGACGCAGACTAGGAATAGAACAAAAGCCTGCAAACAAACAATCTCTTGTGTGTTCAGAAAGGAAGCCCTTGCCAGAGCTTGCTCAGTTCCAAAGCGGTATTGCTTCAACAGCTTCTCCTTTTCAACACCAAAGTTCGTTTGAACCTGGGCATCGGTGAGTAAGTATTCTGGATCAGATAGTGCTCAAGAGCTTACCTCGGTGGCATTCATAGACGTAATAGTAGCAAAATATATAGAAAACATTAAAGCCTCTGTACTCTTGCTAAGATTTTCCAGATTCATCTGAACCTCTTTGACAACCTTGTTCATGGTCGGTGTGTGCAGGATCTTGACGAGTGGCTGTACATTTTCCAAAAATGTCTGCCAATAGAAGGGAATCTGAGAAGGCAATGGATGCAAAGGCTTTAAGTTCACATTGCTGCTGTTGTAGCCCATTACAAAGCTCTGATGGTCCGGTTCAGTCATATAGCTCCTCGGTACGACGGGCAAATCATCGTCGGAGGAAAATTGATCGAAGTCTTGATCCTCTAACATATCGCGAATCTCACTGACCTCGTCAGATATGGCTGTCGACAAATTAGTCTATGATCCCTCCCGAGAGAGCTTGAATACTTACAGGCCCAAAAGGGGCTGGCAAGATATCTCGACTTCCCATCCTCCAAAACAAGCTGTCCCACACCCTCTCGAGCATCATCCATTGTGAAGGCAGATTTTGGAGGTCCTCCACCGATGCGGAATGACCTGGCCATCCATGCCTTCCTATCACCGCTACCTTCATCCATTCCGACAACTCTGACCGTTTTCTCTTTCCTGGTGCTTGGTGCATCCCCAGTCGAGTTCGAGTCTGCATCTCTCTGCGCCGAAGAATTGTCACTCGCAGGTGAATGCTTCACCGCTTCAATTTCCACTTGTCCACTAAGTTCCTCGACAACACCCTCCAATCTTCTCAGTCTCTTCAATAGCTCTGCTTCTCGTTCGCTCACAACTTTTCCGCCACCTTGTCTCGGTCTGCGGGGTGCTCTTCCGGGAGCTGGGAATACACACTCTCCTCCTGCCTTCGTACAATTCGAACATGGATATTGTTTGTCGCATTTGACCTTTCTTCGTCTGCAAGTGACGCACGATCTCGAGTGAAGGCCAGGAGCGGAATGCGACGTCTTCCTCTCAATAGGGCTATCCGCGGGAGAGTTGTTCGACTGCTCCATTGCTGGAGGATTCGAACTTGGCGACTCGCTGGACTGAGTCTGGGAAAACATGGCGATTGCTTTAATCTACCGGATCGATTGAGGTGTATCCCATGAGGGTGTCGACTTCCTGAGGTTATTTCCAAAAGCAAGGCAGAAGGAGGGGCGTATTATCAAGCTAAGAACCGGCGCTTTTGATCGCCGACGCGGTTGAAGAAAGGACTCTGGGTGGTCTGTTCAGGCCTGTCTTCAGGGATTGATAAGACCCTACGACTGCTTAGCTCATTTTGATGGATGACTACTCGCAGTTGTATTCCCCGTCGCTCAATCATTTACATCAAATTCAGCGAAAAGGTTTTCCCTTGTCTGGAGCCGTTTTCGTCTTTACGGAGTTCGACTCCGCAACTACAGCTTCTCTTAAATCCGTTGAGCCTCAATTTACACTCTCGAAGGAGGTCTATTCTGCTTTAGCCACATTCTACAGGATGTGACGCTCTTCAATTCTGTTTGGACGCAAAGAAAAGGCTTAACTGTCCTGTTTGTCATCTCCGTCACCGAGCCTGGAATATGCCGTGCCGCACGGGAATTTCAAAGCACCTGGAGCCGATAAGGCTTGAAAATGACAGCCAAGGTCACAGCCTTCCCGTGCATGGCTTTCGTTCGAGCCACCTATCTGAGTCTCTGATTGAATGAGAGGGAGACCGTTTGAGACAATTGTGTGTGAGTGGGTGGTGCCATATTATGTAACCAGAAGTCGCACTTCCTCTTCACCATCCAAAATGGGTAAAAATGGCTTCACACTCACAACTATGTGGGCGAGAGACAAAAACAACAATTCTGCCAGCTCTCCTCGATTCCGAGATGAAGTAATCAAGAGGTCTAGAACTCAAAAATACCCTAGACTCCTTGCAGGCCTCCACAGAATAGAAGTTTCGGCCTCCGGAGCACACGGAAGCCCATCCAAAGAGTCATTCGTCAGGTGCGCGATATTCAGGTACAAGACCTGGGCGTCACTGGTCTGGAAATGTCAATTGATTTTAGAATCTGACATATGTATGGTCTTGCTGGCGGAATTCTACGCATGTTTGATTGGCTCTTATAGCTGTTGAAGCAATGGAAGGCTTCGGAATGGCCTCATATGAATTCAGCAGCGTCCAAACTAAATACCCACAATTTCTTCCTTGCGGCCTTGAAGACTCCGCGGCTCGAGACCGTGATATTTGATATGCTTTCATATCAGTACTTGAGCTGAAGTCAGCAATCATGTGATCAGGAGCATGAAGGCCATGACTTTGGTTGCAAAACGTTTTGATCCAACGACGAGCTCAAGGAGTTTTGAACCGCTCTGGGAGCATGGGGTCGACTACACAGCCTCCAGATTTACTTTCAAAACAATCAGATGAGAGCCCTACGGTTATCAACATTCTGGGTATCTTTTCGAGCAATATTTCAAGAGATTGTACAGCCGAGATCCAGCTTCTCCCAAAATGGAAGGATGTTAACCCATCCCTGTGCGGCAGACAACGGCAGTTGGTCTACATGGGGCACAACACCGAAGATTCATGCTCTACCACCACACGTTCAGATGTTTCGACCATTCAGAAGAGGGGTCGATAAGCACACGTTCCACTATGTTATTGATAAATGGCGAAACAATGATTTAGTTTTTGAGATTTGGAAAGTGATCCGATGCGGCGATGCGGGCACATCTTTTGGATCAAGGGTTGCGGATTCAATAAGTTGGAGCATGTTTCCTCGTTTGTCGTCGAACGTTCTGGTTTTTGTAATCACAGATTTTTGTATCAATTATGAAGCTTTTCTCCATCTCCCTGGTCCTCGCGGGCATATGCCTTCAGCAAGTCTCTGCTGTCACTTGGTACATCTCCCAGTCATCACTTCTTTCCCTCCCATGTTTCTAACAGACCAGGTATTTCCTACGATGGTATACTCCGGATGATACAGCTCAATTCCAAGAGGTCCGTACTCTTTCTTTGCTCCCACAGGCCCCTTGTATTGACTAAATGTGTTTAGTTCTCCATGCAAATGGTAGCTCCCACTCTCGAGGAAGCAGGAACTTTCTACCTATGGCCTGGTCTTCAAGACACTGGTGGAACTGGCGTTTATCAAGAGGTCCTAGACGGAAGATCAGGAGAGTGGTGGATTGGAGCTGGATGGTGCTGCAGGCAGGTTCATTGCACCATTCTACGTATCTTCTGCTGATCTTGAATCAAGTGACCCATCTCTAGCCTGGGGTGCTGGATTCAATGTAAGCTTCCTGAAATAGGAATACTGAAACGTTCACTCACAACTGAGTAATCGAGGTTCCAAATGGAGACGCAGTCAACATCTCCATGACCCGAGACACCGGCACTGCAAACTGGACGTCAATCATCACTATGGGCACAGAGTCAGTAACTGATGCCTTCCCACTCTCATACAAGAACTTCAACCAAGCACTCCTCGCAATCGAACTCTATGATGTGACCTGGGACTTCGGGTTTCTCGTGTGGAATAACGTGGTTATGGTCGTGAACACCACTGAGACGGCTTGGTGTACTGAGTGAGTCTCTTCTTGCTTTGCTTCAGGTAATATAAAGCATACTAAGGTGGAATAGTTCACCAGAGAACTACGACTCAGCAACTCTTTACGGAATGACGACTCCTGAGGCCGTTACAGTCGATGGTGTGACGACTTGTACGATTGCTCAGGTTGTGATGGCGGGGCCTGAGTCGTCATAAGGTGGGAAGAGTAGAACTTCTTGTGGAGGTGGATTTGAGATTATTTACATCATGGAGATACTTTGGCATGACCATTTTCGAGATTGATTGCGCTTTGGGTAATGCGGCATTCTAGGGAATTCCTCAGATGGAGGAAGTAATGATGTCAAGGCCCTTCAAGAACCGGTCAATTAAATGTGTTTGAGAAACCGTAAACTCAAATGGTGATATACATGCTCATCTTGAAAAAGGAAGCAGCAAAGAGTTGGGGAAGTATTAAGTAAAATGGAATTTCTGAATTCTGAATAAGGCTATAGCAAAAGAGGCAGAATGAATGGGGTGAAGAGGTTGGTGACCAGGAATAAATCCCTAACATGTACTTCGTCTCACCACCTTCATCCACTCACCTCTGCCACCCGTCTATTTCAGACTGCTTGTTCTTACCACACTTATACAACTTTCTCTACCACTCGTCGAGAGAAATTAGTGTAATACTGAGCTTCACTACATTTTTAAACTTTTCCTACAACTCGTCTTGCTAAATTCTACCTGTCTCACCGCATTTACATACTTTTCCCTGCCACTCGTCCTGCTAGAATCTACTTACCCGGTAGAATGCACAGCACGATTGGCAAAGAGAGGTCGCCAACGATAGATGTTGTGGTTAATAAGGCAGAAAAAAGTTGGTGGGAAGGCGAAAGGAAGCAGTATATTGCTGGGCGGTGACAAAATTCTCCGAAGACAAAAAAGAGGAAGTCTGTCGCTTATAAAAGAATGAAGAGGTGGGAAGCTCGCTTCTTGTTGACTTTTGCCGTCTCATAGAAGAAAGGAACTTTTCCGGGTCTCGAAGCACATCACGAGGAGCATGGTGCATCTAGTAAGAAAAAAAGCCTTGTTCAGGCGTGGTATTCGTCGAGTATCTAATAATGATATGGTGGAGGGCGACCCACAGGCCCAGTGAATAAAATACTATGCGAGCATGTATCCCATATCTCCATCTACCAAGATCAACTCTCTATCCTCAGATATGTCGAGTGGGGTATCCGAAGTCCATTTATTATTACATTTCCCGCTAAAACGCCGTCAAAATTACTGCCGAGAAAGTGTCACCCAAACCCTTTAACCCTCAATTCTTGAGGGCAAATCGCCTCTCAAACTCCTGAAACAACTTGGGACTGATCTCATCACTGCTGTTTCCCTCGACAGCCCACAGAACGCCCTTCTTATCGTAATGCTCAAGCAGCGGCTCGCTTGTTTCCTCGTACTTGTGTAGTCTCGTTCTCCATGTCTCCTCATCATCATCTGCTCGCTTGGTCAAAGGCTCTCCAGTAATGTCATCTTTGCCCGGAACCTTGGGCGCATTGAAAGTGGTATTGTAGACCCGGCCCGAAGGAGCATGTACCCATCGGCCAGCTATTCTCTCCAAAATGGCCTCGACAGGCGTCTTTAACGAGACAACAAGGTTGATAGGGATCAAGGCATCGAGTTGAGAAGCTTGTCCTGCCGTTCGAGGGAAGCCGTCGAGTATGAAGGAGGCAGAAGGGTCATCGGATGTTTGTGGTGAATGGGAGAATGACGCAAGCGATGGCTGTTCGACAAACATATCGGTATCGAAGTTGTCTTGCGTGGCAGCCATGGAAGCTGAAGAGAGTGTCAGAGGTGGCTGGCCGCCGGAAGGGAAGAGCCAACCGCGGGTTTTGAGTTCGTGGAGAATGAGTCGGAGGATCATGGCATCGGGAACAAGAGCGCCGGATTTCATAGTGCTTTCCGCCTTGATACCTATCAAGATAGATCAGCTACGTTACGTATTTGCAGATGCGGGTCAACATACCAAGCGCGGTCTGGTTCTTGACATTGTCGCGGAGCAGATCTCCTGAGCTGATAGCAGAAAGCTGTGGAAATCGTTGAAGTAGTCGCTCCGCCTGGGTTCCCTTTCCAACTCCAGGTGCGCCAACCAAAATAATGCGAGCTGCTTTCGAAAGTCTCATCTTTCTTGCTGCGAAGCTGGGATTCTAGAAGTACAGAAAATGGCGATCTTAAATGCAGTCTTTGTCTATTCCCTCGATCCGAACTCTGCCAGGTGTGGTGCAGTCGCCTGCTTCTGAAAGTGTTGCGCCTGCACTCAGAAGCAGGATATCTCGTCCTCTAACCAGTCACCGCCGCTTACTCAAGATATATCCATAGTGAATGAGGTTGAAGATAGTAATACAAGAGGAGAGAGACGTTGATGGTACAAATTGGCAATTGGGGTTGTCGTGCGATTATTAGCTTTTGATGACAAGCTATGGAACTTGCGAGCGGGGAAAAGAACGTTATCACCGGAGGAGTGGTTGAGACGCCCGGGCCCAAACTTCAGGGTGTTGAGGATCACCCAAGACCCCTGACGATGAATGTGCCTGAGCTCTGTCAGGCTGGCGAAGTTGCTTTTGGGACGCCGTCCCAGGGTCTGTGAAATTTCAATGCAACAAATCAAGGAAGTTGCTGAGGATACAAAACTCATTTCTACTTGTGAATAGTACTCTCAATTTTATTCACTTCCGTAAAGTCCTCTCCACGGCGTGTTGAAAATGCCGAGTTCGAAAGGAGCCCGATATGCACGTGACTCGGGCCTAACCTTTTCCGAACATTGACGGAACTTCAACACATGTTGCTTCTTTGCTACATTTGTGGACTTGTAAGCATTTCTTCATAGAATCCATCACTACAATGCTTCCCACTTGAATATTCCACCACTCCTGTTCCAACAAATACAACTTCCAACCTCGTTTGCGACTTTAATCTTGTCTTATTGAGCGTCCTTTTGCCAAGATTCGCCATCAACCATGAGCGCTTCTTCCAGACTCGTCCGCAGTGCGGCACAAAGCTCATTCATCACCGGTAGGTTTACTCTGGCTCTGGCAGCATGCCACTGTAAAGATCTGGTTTCTAATGGCCCAACAGCTCGCGCATATCCCCGCACCGGTCCCTCATCCGCATACACCGCATTCCTTCGCCGCAATGCCCGGAACCTTCCTTCTCAGATGCCTGCTTTGGCCATCTTGATTCCTCTACGATCAGTTCATACGGATACACATACCGCTGGAGGTCCTCCTACCGTGCCACCGCCAGGATTCAATGCCAAAGAAGCGCAGAAGCCGCTGAATGATAGTGATATTACTGCTAAAGCCCCTCACAAGGAGGCTGCAAGCAAAGCCAAGGAGCATGAAATCGACCCAGTTCCATCAGATGTGGCCACAGCCGTACAAAAGACCGATGCTACTGAAGCCTTGACCTTTTCGGAGTTAGCGGGCAAGAACGCCACGGGGGTTGAGAAGAAGGACGGCAAGAAAGAGAAGAAATTGACGATAATGCAGAAGGTCAAAAAGGAGGTACAACACTATTGGGATGGAACCAAGTTACTGGCAACCGAAGTCAAGATCAGTACTCGTTTGGCCTTGAAGATGGCTGCTGGTTACGAACTCAGTCGAAGAGAGCACCGGCAATTACAAAGAACCGTCCAGGATATTGCCAGATTGGTTCCATTTTCGGTGTTTGTATTGGTTCCATTTGCTGAGCTCCTTCTCCCAATTGCGTTAAGGTTGTTCCCCAACCTTCTCCCCAGCACATACGAAGGACAGGGTTCCAAGGACAAGAAGGCTACGAATTTGCGAGCTACCCGAAAGGAAGTGAGCAACTTCTTGCAAAACACGCTAAAAGAGACTGGGTTACCTCTGAGCCCTGCGAATGCTCAGAAGGAGGAGTTTGCACAGTTCTTCCGCAAAGTCCGAGCTACTGGAGAAGCACCCACGGCCACAGAAGTTATCAATGTCTGCAAGCTCTTCAAGGACGATCTGACCTTGGACAACTTGTCTCGACCCCAACTTGTCGGAATGTGTAGATACATGAACCTCAACACATTCGGCACAGACATGATGCTTCGATACCAAATTCGCCACCGTATGAGACAAATCAAGCGTGATGATCGGGCTATTAGCTACGAAGGTGTTGACAGCTTGTCAGTCCCAGAGCTACAGGTTGCATGCCTTAGCCGTGGTCTTCGAACTCATGGTGTGTCTCCTGGTCGACTACGGGATGATTTGCAATCTTGGTTGGATCTCAGACTCAAGCATGGAGTTCCCTCAACCCTTTTGGTGTTGAGCAATGCTTTCATGTACTCTCAGGGCAAGAGCGAGTCTGAATTTTCTTCTCAGATTGACGCTCTTACTGGCGTATTGTCTTCTATTCCTGAGGAGTTGTTCCATGAGATTGAACTCGAGGTTCACAACGCCGAGGGTGCTGCGACCAACAAGCAACGTCTTGAGGTTCTTAAGGAGCAACAAGAGCTCATTGAGGAGGAGAATGAACAAGATAACGAGAACAAGGAGTCTGGCAAAGCCACACCCCGTGATGACGAAAACATTGATGAGAAGGAGGAGCGTCGCGCAGAGGCTGAGGCGAGCGGAGTTGACAAGTCTCAAGTCAACGAGGCTCTTGCTGCAGAGAAGGATTCTGTGGATGCAGAGAAGATCGAAATGGCCGCTAAGGCTGACGAGAAGAGGTCTTCTTAGACTCGGCCTCAGGTTACACGACGAATCGCAGACTTTCTTTTGTTTGTGTAGCATCTTGGTTGGGCATAGAGGAATGGAAAGGGACACAGCATAGAGAACCCCACTAGAACTGCTGAGTGAGTATTGAACAACATTGTAATATATTCAACTCATTGAATAAAATCATGCAATAAATGTACCGAACCACCCGTCCTCGGTAAATGTGACACTTCAATCGGCTGCCAGATTCCCACTTCCAAAGCAGGGTGCCATCCGACCCGCGTAGCGCAAATGCAGCTGCCTTGGATGACTTCACCGGCACCGCGCGCCAGTCACGCTAGCTTCTAGCCACTGTTTGGAGCTTGCGGTCTGCCTAGCCATAATCAACAACATATACCATACGGTTTGAGATCCCTAGTACACTCTTGTACACTCAAGAGCCAATCCCAAACTTCCGCGCGACAGCTATCGAGCCGCATCCATTCTTCGAGCTCCGACTGCCCCGCGCAGCTCAACCTCCACGATGGAGCACGGCGACTTCGCCAACGTCTCATGGCAGAACGACCCAGCTGCTCATGGAGGACCTCAACATCAACGAGGCGAATCTGACGACGCTGGTCAAGGAAATACAAATGGCAAAAGGCGGGAAAGCGGGCCTCTTGGGCGGAATGCTGATCCGTTGGACCTTGCTGGAGTAGGAGACGGGATACTTGAGTGCACTGTTACGAATCCTCTCAAGGAGAACGACGGATCAAAAGATGCTTATGTATCATATTTAGTCACTACAAATGTTGGTCTGCGATTTTGGTTCATATTACAGTACTAATTGGAACAGACTACTTTCCCCTCCTTTCAAAAGCCAACAACCACCGTCCGAAGACGCTTCACGGATTTCGTATTCCTATGGAAGACTTTAACCAAGGAATACCCGGCATGCGCAGTGCCTCCGTTACCAGACAAGCACAGGATGGAATACGTCCGAGGCGATAGATTTGGTGCGGAGTTCACTCAGAGTCGAGCTAATTCCCTTCATCGATTCCTCGCACGCTTAACGCTACATCCTGTTCTCCGGAGGAGTGCTCTCCTCATTATATTTCTTGAGAGTTCGGACTGGAATGCTACTATGAGAACTCGTCCACAGAGGGGCTCGTCAGCATCCGAGCAAGGCGCGGCTGGAGTCTTCGACAACCTCACAGATACATTCATAAACGCCTTCACTAAGGTCCATAAGCCAGACAAGCGCTTCATCGAAGTCAGAGAGAAGTCGGACAAGCTTGATGAAGACCTTGGATATATCGAGAAAATAGTTGTCCGGGTTGCACGCCGCGAAGGGGATCTCGAGACCGATTACAAAGACCTCGCCGAGCAATTTCAGAAGTTGATCAATCTAGAGCCAGGAGTTGCTCCATCAGTGCACTCTTTCGCTACCAGTGTCGAAGATACGTCTGCCGGAATGAAGACACTGAAAGAACACACGGATCAGGATTACCTTGGAAGTCTGCGAGATATGCAAGCTTATAGCACTGCGGTGAAGAATCTCCTTAAAGCGCGGGAGCAAAAGCAGCTCGACTTTGAACAGCTCACCGAATATCTCACCAAGGCGACTTCAGACAGGGACATTCTCGCTGCTACCCATGGCGCTGGCAGCCATACGGGACCAGGCGGGTTCATCCGAAGCAAAATCGAGGATGTCCGAGGTGTAGACCATGAGCAATCTCGACGAGAGCGTCTTCGTCGTCTGGAGCTCCGTATAGAAGAGCTGACTCGAGAGGTTGAGGAAGCTAAGAAGACGACCGAGGCATTTGACGAGGAGGTTGTGAGGGAGGTCCAGGATTTTGAGCGGATCAAGAGGATCGAATTCAAGACGCAGTTTGCTAGTTTGGCAGACGCACATATGGACTTCTACATGGAGAATATTAGAGTGTGGGAAGAGTACGTCAAGGAAATGGAGAGTATGGGAGCTCCAATTGCTTAGACGACTCATCCAAGTATAGCGGGGCAAGAGATGGCCGGTATGAAGTAATGAGAAGCTTTTGACGATTGATTTATGGCTTGATGGGAGACGAGAACGTTTCTCGTGGGTGAGATATTCAGATGAGAGACCGGCGTTCAGAGTGACTAGAGATAATATCTTGGTTTCTCACAGTCATGTCTATATTCTATTCATGAATCATTGGAATTCTAATCCTCTGAACCCGAGATCTATACCTGTCCATTGTTTTCCTCACATCAAGTCCGTCTGGAGCTCTGCCGTTACAACGATTTCCTTGTTAAGATCTTCCACATACCAATATGACAGCGAAACTTGACCCCTACCAGATGCGGCTGATGGCATATTCTATCTCAGGAGCAGGTACCTTGCAAACATATAGGCCCCACCTCGCACGACTATCTTCTCCTTGATAGATTGAAACGTGTCATCCCATAAGCGTTACCACGTGGGGATGTGGAGAGGAACGGCCCTTGAGCATTTCATGCCATGAACTTCCTAGGTATCCTAGCAACAGCACATACCTCTGCTCACTTCTGGGAAGAGCAAGGTCCGCCTTGCTGCAAGCCTTGCTGATCTTGCAACTGTTCAAAGAAAAATGGCAATCGCTATTGATTCGACGGCCATTGTTAATTCGACTACCATTGCTAACTCGACAATTGCCATTTGAGAGTAAAAGAGCATACCTTAGATAAGTTCCCAGCCTGCACCAGGAATTGGCCCAAGAACTAGCTCCGGGAGCACCCGTCGAGGACGCTTGCCCTCTTCCTCAAGACGTCCAGTTGGTTCTTGGCGTCCTTCAACGATGACAGCTGCTCGTTGACCTGGATTCTAGCCTTGGAGTTTCATTATATAGATCATTAATATTCTTTCCTTTTGAGAAAATAACGACTACCCCTAGCTCGGCTGTCGTGCTAGTGTCGACGACAGACGGTATACCTTAGACGGACTACCAGGCATAATGGAGAAGAGCAGTCAAATATGAGGCAGCGCTTTATACAAGCTTAGAATGCAATATCAAACTAGTGTCCTCCAAGGTTTGGGTCGTGGAGTGTCGAAGAGCATCAATATTTATCGATCTCACTTGCGCGGTTTGAAGATTGGAAGCTGGGTTGCGGATGAGTAGTGGGGTTTATATAGGGTGTTCAGGTTCAGTCTAGGTATTCAGTCTCCTGATCGCAGCCGAGTGAATGTCTATCGAGGGTAGCGGTTCTACCAGTCAAAGCATGAGAGCTGTATGTCAAAGCCTTCTCTGGAAATTTACCATATCGGTATAGCCTCCTGTTCTTTGAGCCAACTTAACCTAAAATGGGGGAAACATGTCGTTTTTATCACCATGAACGAACAGAGAAGCGTTGAAAGCGTTCTCCTCTTTCTGAGACATCTGTCCTGTTAATGGCAACCTCTATGCCCAGAGACAGACCTAACATATAAGAATAATGCCATCTGTTAACTTGTATCCCTGTGTTTTAAAGCTTGCAGAGGAGCTGATCGACCTCCTTTGGAAAACAGAAGTGTCCATCTCTCGCAATGATATCATTCAATTGTGTGAAAGTTGCCACTGAACCATCATACTTCCGCCCGCTTATAAGGAGTAACCTCCATCTTGCTACACAACAAATATTGTTTAAGCTTCTGACACTTGTGAGCAATTGAAGACTGTTCTTATTTCGACTGTCGTCGCTAATATGACACTCGCCTTGTGTTAGACTGCAAAAGACAATCCTCAGACACTGCCTTTGATTTCTTTACCGGAATCAAGCGAGCCTCTGCTGAAGTACCGATTGCTCTGATGCAAGTGTTTCTAAGTCATTGAGAGAGAGCTACTCATTCATGTTTAGCTAAACTCAACAGCTCTACTTTACATACACTCATTACCCGTAAAGTAAAAATTAATCATTACATCATCTCGTCTTCATCCTCATCCCATCATCCATCATTAGAAACCTTTCCTAATTCTATCAACTCACAACCAAACTATGAACCCAAAAATCCCCAAAGCCACAGACCCAAGCCCATCACATCCATATCCACTCCTCGAACGGCAGTACCGGTATACTGGGCCGGCGTACTCGTGGTGAGCTCCCTAGCTTTGACGTCGATGTTCTACCGTAAAGACTTCGGTAACACCTGGTGCCAGGGAGAGGGTTGTGCCTCCAACAGTGATGGCGGGGTTGGCTCATGAGACAACCCTAGGTCGAGTGACCACTTGCATCTTTGTCTCTCGTAGGAATATCCAATCCATTGCACTGAATACCAGCAAGGCTGATGCCAAGAAGCCCAAGAGAAAAATGGCAGGAGCAAAAGGTGATCTGTGGTGGAAGATGCCTGCAAGAGCAATTCATCCAGAGCAAAAATCTACGCACCGCGCTGCATCTCGAGATTGCTGAGTGAAAAGGACCGAGGAACGACGACAAGAACTACAGTGGGCTATATCGCATCTAACCGAGGCGGCGGGATAAGCAAAGCGGCTGATGGCACTTGTCATCTATTACGACCATGCGTGAAGAGCATACAGCTGAACAATTGAAAAACTATATTCCTGATTGAACGCCTAATACATCCTAGCCCAAGACTCAGATCGCCGCCCATGCATTGAATGACTGTTTTCCCTCCATGCTCTATTTATGCAAAAGGCTCTCGCCTTGCCCCTTCTCATCTCCCTCTCCTTCTTCGTCCTCATCATCTCCAATCACATGCTTTCCCTCTTCATCGCTCTCTTCATAGAGTCTCTTCTCCCGCTCGTCGCCACCTTCATCCCCATCTACGTACTCGCCCTCACTTTCGTCTTCACTACCGGCGGCGAAGGCGTCATAGAGCTCTCCTGCTCTCCGCTTGCCGTTTCGCTTGCCTCCGATCTTACCGCCGCCATTCAAGCCTTCCGCTTCATCTTCCTCCAGAAGATCGAATTCCCATTCGTCTCTGGGGTTGTTGCGGAGTCTCTTGCGGCGTGCCATGTATAGGTAGATGCCCAGTGCAGAGCAGAAGATCAAGATAAGAGCAGCGGCACCGTAGATCCAGATTTGAGTTTTGGATGATACGCCGAAGGTAGGGAAGAATGATGGCAACCAGCTAGATGCAGCGGTAGTGGAAGCCGCTGGCTCGCTGGTGGATGTCGGAGTAAGCTGATCTTCTGTGCCGGTAGGCTTGGTAGGTCGGTCAGGATGGTCGGTGGGATTCGCCATGAGACTGGTGGCAGTAGAGACAGGAGCGACTGTGGTAGTAGCTCCTGCAATGGTAGTGGTGGAAATGACCTGATCGTGATTATCATCGTCGTGTTCTGAGGGCATGGGAAGAAGTGTTGCTTTGGATGCATCGATGGATTCGCCCCAGAGTTTGAGGTGCCAGTCGATGAAGGTGCCATTGTGTTCATTTACTTGGGTGTCCTTGACAACTATGGTCCAGGTACCAATACCAGATTCACCCCTACAGATGTTAGCTGAAATGTTAGAAAACGGACTGCAAGCTACTCACCAGTGAACGACAGACATAAATGTCCAGTCATCATAGCCTTCCGGTGCTTGATCCAAGCGGCGAGTGACGGAAAGATGGCTGATGACCTTATCAGGACTGACAAGATCAACACTGATATCTCCTCTTCTCGTGTGTGCCACGTTCATTGTGACCGTGACATGTTCAAGACGCTCGAGATTGGCTGCTTGCAGCATTTCTGGCAGGACTTCGAATGAAACTGCCAAGCCTTGATCGCCTTGAGGAATGGCTTGGTTGACGTGGATCCATGGAGAGTAATACCAAGCTTGAGGCTTGACGTTCTTGAATGTCTTCGCGGCCTCAATGGTTGCCCAACTGTCAATCTTGCCATATCCAAAAGTGTGACTGAATTTCTTTCCAATGGTCGTGGTTTGCCAATCGCCAGTGTCAAGATCTATGGGGAGGGCAGTCTCCAAAACCAAGTACTGCATGTCTCTCCATGTCAGGTCAGGCCGAATTTGCAAAACGAGTGCGAAAATTCCGGCAGCGAGAGGTGCGGCAGCGGAAGTTCCACCATGCCCGGAATAGCACTGGTTGGTACCGACATCAGTGGTGTGCTGAGCAGCTGTTAGTTGAGCTCAATTTCAGGTATATGAGGGCCTTACGATAGCATCTCCACTTCCACTGCTGTAAGTTACAACTAGCTGAGCTGAGCACTTCTCGGAGTAGTATGGATGAAGGCCCTTTCGATCGATAGCTCCAACAGTGATACTGTAAATACTATTCGTATATCCGTCAAAGTTGCAGTTATCCTCATTGGCAGCACCATTTCCAGAGGCAAAGACATAGATAGAGCCTAATCCACCCCGTCCATTTTGCACAGCGTTCAGCATCGCTCTCTTGATGAGTATACCAGGCGCATCCATAGATCTTCCATCATCTGGAGGGCCCCACGAGCAAGAGTAAATCTGATTCTTTTGATAAGCGTAGTTCATCGCTACAGCTTCATCCGCATCGGAAATAAGTTTCGATAAAATTCGAATTCCAGCAATCTTTGAATCCCAGGCAACTCCAACTCCGCAAACATTGTTCTTGACCGCAGAGACCTCGCCGGCACATCTTGTGCCATGTCTGTCATCCGCTAACTGTGGTTTGGGCTCCAAAGTGTTGTCATTGAAATCGTAGGAACCCTCAGCAAAGTAATTTCCTTTGAGATCATCACTATACATATCCAATCCGTCATCCACAATCGCTACTGTGGCATTGTGACCCGTAATGCCTTGCAGCCAAACATCCGTCACATTGACATCATGGCCGATCTGGACAGGATTGAACAAATGCCACTGCTCGTGGAATATAGGATCCCGGATATCGAGTGCTGCTGCGACTGCTGCTTGTTTTGCTAGAGCAGCATCCACGGCAGGGTCTTGGCGCACTTCAATGGGAGAAGTATATCCTGCAGGTGGCGGAGGTATCGGCCCCCTTTTCTCCATACGGGCCTTTATCTTCTGCTTCTCGGCAAATTTGACTCCATCGAGGAGGTCAGATTCGCCGATCGAACGTTTCCTTCGTCTCCTCTCCTTCAAAGCAGTATGTACAATGTCCTCCTCTTGCTTATGGCAGGAAAAGATGTGATGGTCCTGCAGCTCTCCCAACTGGCCTTGATGTGTGAGGCCTAACTCGATGGCCACCTGCGATGGTGGAGTGGTTGGATCGAGGTGGAGGACATAGTAGTCTTGCGCATCGTAGTCTCGTGCTTGCAGATTCGGTGCAGTCGCAGTTGCGAGATATCCGAAGCCGACGAGGCCAAGAACGGAATGTAACTTCATCTTGAGGGTGAATAGAGTCTCCAAAGAATCGCACAAGAGCAGAATCCGAAGAGACCCTTAGGTGTCAAGATAGATTTTTAGGAAGGGGTAGTCAAGGTTCGCGCATTGATAAATTGTCGTTTCAATAAGTTTAGACCCGAGGACAATTAGGTAGCTGTGAAAGAAAGCGGATTGAATAGGTATTATCGGCTGCGATGCTGCATCGTCTTAGGACCAGTGAGGAGAGGATGATGAAGCTCCGCAGACTCGAGTAGATGGCAGTAGATAGAAAGGTCGAGGATGGCAGTTTGAGAATGGACGGCAGTTGAGATTCAGCGTTTCTGCGGCGAGCATCACTCAGCTTAGGTGGCCCTTGGAGTGGTTTCATGATCCATTTTCGGCCTGGGGCTCGGCACTGTGGCTGAATGAACTTGTGCCACAATGGAACTTCCGCCGCTAACCCTTCCCAGAAGGAAGGCTGGGGTATCACGTGCTTCCACAACACCCTGGTCATCCCGCCCAGCTCCCTGCTTTTTCGGGATGCGCTGGTGGGCGCCCAACCTCTCAATATCGAGAAACACCTATTTTGTCCCGGCAGAATCTGCAGCTCCAAGTTCTACCTTTGCTACCCACCTTCAGAAAGAGCTAACCATGCATCTGCGAATTCCACCGCCCTTTTCGCTGCTGTGAATGGCCCATCATCCTTCCTGGCGCAAACCACAAAAAGTACATTGATCAATGACGACAATCCTCCGTCCGAAAATACCTATAGATTCGAAAAAATCCCAGGGAATGCTTGAAGCTTCTCGTATCCGCTGCGAAGTTTCCGACATCTTCAGCTCGCATTGACGACCAAACTCAAAGGTACACCACCGTGTTGAAAATAGCAGCTACGAATGTCAGCACCTCCATATTGGGGGCAGCTGCCTCCTCCCAAAGTGGTTCGCGGGAACTCATTACATCGTGACGAAGGTCAGTCTCAGAAAGGAAACAACAATTTGTCGGTAGATACGAGTATGGCAGGAGAACGTCTCTCGAACCAGTACCCAGCCCAGTCGTCAAGGCAAAATAGGTACTCTACGCAGACTGATGCACCGACAATCTCCACACAGAGCCCATTCGCATCGCCTCTAGCTTCCGAATTTCGTGGAGAAGGGCTAGCTCCTCGACCTCCGTCCTTTTCTGCTGGACCGTCTGATGTTGCATACAATAAGGAGCTTCAAGAACGGAGAAAGCGAAGAGAAAGTCGGAACAGGGGACAATCGTACGAAGAACCGGCTTCGGTACCTCCGCCAGCTGCTCCAGACGTCCCCAGAGCTCCTCCACCCGTCAGCTATAAGGAGCCATACGGCAACGGACTCCCCTCCCAGTACTCGGGCCCTTCGCGCGCGAGGAGAAGGTTGGAAGGTCCAGTGAGTCCGAGTAAAGCTCCGCTGGAGGATTACTATCGTTCCCATGTGGAAGCAGAATATACACCTGGTGATGATATCGATTACACGAGAAGAGGGTCCTCGAGCAACGGCAAGGCATCTGTCGAGTATATTACGAGGAAACGCCCTCAACAAGTGGATATTGCTCCTACAAATCCGCGGAAAGGTTCTTCGGCTTCAGAGGTGGAACGTCGACGTAAGCAAATTTTGGATATGTATTTCTTTTGCAATGTACTCTGGCCTTGAGATCTCAGTGAGTCTCATGATCAAAAGTGTATGTCATGCTCAACTCTGGAATTGAAATGGCTAGCTCTTGCCGAGACCCCTTTCTTACTGAGAGTCTGACAATTCACCATTTTCCACCGGCATTGGAATTGCCACAGAACTTTTCATGTCTAAAAAATTTTAAGCTCAACGATACTGACTTCTTGAAGGAAGAGAGTGGGCGCCTGACAGGTCTCCTCTACAGAGGCTAGAGCTGACGTTGGACAGCATCACGAAAGAGGAGAAACGTGCCCGTGTCGAGGAGGCCGAACTTCTTGCAAGAGAAGCTAAAGCAGGCCGCGGCAACGAGAAACCTCCTCAGAACTCTGTCCGCTTCAGGAATAGGCCTGTAGCAAAGGCCGAAAGTGCTGCTCAGTCACAACCTCAAAGTATCCCAGAAGCTGGTCCAGTGCGAAACAGCACCAAGCAGAAGGAACCATTGCATCGCAGCGGTGCAACCGAAAGAACGAGACCAGTGGATGCCGATGTATCTCCAACAACCAGGCTTGATCGAGGTTTTGATTATCAACCAAAGCAAGAAAACCTTGCCGTTCAGCCTCCGGTGAATGATCAGAGAAGGGCGAGTATTCCAGATTCCTCACAACAGCACAACAAATCTACCCCACGTCGTGGCCCAAGCTTCCGCGAACCCTCTTTCATCCCGGTAGCTGTAGGGGCTGCCGGAGCGGCTGGTGCAGCAGCTCTCAATCGTAGCGGGAGCAACAAGCTTAAGAAAGATCCTCCTGGGGATCCGTGGCTACACCGGCGTATGGAGGTCGAGCAGCAATTTCCAGAGGTTGTTGCTCCACGGAAACCGTCGGTCAGCATGGAACCTACCTATACGGCTACGGTGACGGCCGGTCCCTCCAGAGAAACCACTACCCGATGTCTTCCCCAGGCGAACAAGGAGAAACAATTGCCGCCACCACCGAAGCCTTTAGATGACCAAGTTAATCCAACAGAGGAGATAGAACCCAGGCCAGCAAGGCGAGGCACACTTAGTAAGATAGAGCGTTTGACTGGACAGAAAGTGCCCACACAAGAGGCACGAACTCAGCTTGTGACTGTTAATGGTGTTCAATATACGGTTCCGCCTCCGTCAGATACCAGTTCAAAAGCTGTAGCAAGTCAAGCATCCACTGGTCACCGTCACCTTCCCCATATACTGCATCAACGGCATGAGGAGCTTCCTAGCCAAGGCGTCTACATTCCACCTCGACGTCTTGATGAGTGGAAGAAGGGTGGCGTGGCCCTCCTATCAGGCGCTTTACTTGATCTTGAGCTTGAGATCCCAGATCAGACCGAAGCGGATAAAGACAAAGCTTGGTGGGAGGCGGGGAACACAAGCAAGAGGTATGCTTAAGTGTCTCAATGATTCAACTGATCTTTCATTAATTCATCCCTGCATTCCTGGCTTTGTGAAACAGGTGCTGACCCATACTGTCGATAGGCGACGAAGTTCTACAAAGGCTAGAAAAGCAGAGGCATATGACGGCGAGTACGACGACAGCAATGGTATGGAACCTCGAATTTTTCAGTCTGAGCAATGCGAAGCTTGTGCATCGGAGCGCAACAGGACCGGGAAAATCATATTTCCCCTGGTCGTTCTCCGATTCTGGGCCTCAAGACCGAGAGCAAACTTCTGCCCATAGATGATGAGGCTGTGAAGTCTCCCAAACCTGCATCATCTGGGCTTTTCAATCTATCTCCTTTTAAATCTAACCCAAAATCATGACCCAAGCCTCACTCGCTAACTTGTCCGACGCGGTCTATCCGCGTGCGTCCTGATATAGCTCCAACAAGATTCAAACCCCCGCTTTTTCTCAGAAGTGGCCCTCTGTTACGTTACTGTGACTTACGTAGAGAACGGCCTCAAAATCGCTCTGCGCGAGGTGCCGTCTTGGCTGAACGAGAGATTTGGAGAGGCAGTATCATGATTGTCACTCAAGATTCTCACTCCTCATACGAGCTTGCTCCAACTCTACGATTGTTTCTGCAGCCGACTGAGTTGTTACCGCCTCCACCTGCTCAGCTTGACGGCGAGATAGATGAGCTTGCTCCTGAATACATTGACCCGCTTGCGGGACTTCCCAAAATCGGACGGGATGGCAGAACTCTGTACATTCGACCGGTTGAGCATCTCGAGGAAGGGAAGGACTTATCCTGGGAAGAATCAGATGATGGCCTGTTTGAGACGCATAGGAGCCCACTCGACGGAACCACGGACCGCAAGCCAGCATGCCCAAAGTCGCATTATGACGGCGAGAAAGCTGGTAAATATAAGGAAGTTCGAGGATTCAGGCTTCATTCTGAACAGGGTGTGACTTTTTGGAGATTTAACTTGGAAATCGAGCTTCGGGACAAGCAACAGAGGATTGCCTATCGCATCAATCGCGGCCCTGCCACTGGATTCTGGGTCCCTGCACGAGGTCAAGCGATGAACATTATGTTTCACAGCTGTAATGGCTTCAGTCATGATGTTAATCCAGACCAGTTTTGCGGCCCAGATCCAATGTGGCGGGATGTTTTGAACACCCACCAGACACAGCCATTCCATGTCATGCTGGGTGGTGGTGATCAAATCTATAACGATGCAGTCATGGAAGAGACAACCCTCCTCAAAGCATGGATGGATTTGAAAGATGAGCAGCACAAGGAGAACAGCCCATTCATGCCTGAACTTCAAGCCGAACTCGAACAGTTCTATCTCAATCGGTATTGCATGTGGTTCTCCCAAGGACTTTTCGGCCTTGCAGCCTCTCAGATCCCAATGATCAACATCTTTGATGATCACGACATCATTGATGGTTACGGTTCTTACTCCGACGACTATATGCGCTCGCCAGTATTCTCCGGGCTTGGGGCCATAGCCTTCAAGTACTACATGTTGTTTCAACACCAAAGTAGCATTGACGAGGGCGAGGAGACAGAGCCAAGCTGGATACTCGGAACCCAACCAGGGCCTTATATCAAAGAGTTGAGTCGAAGTGTTTTTACCTTTTTGGGTCGGAGCGTCGCATTCCTTGGCCTCGATTGTCGAACAGAACGAATGAATGATGAAGTTGTGAGTGCAGAAACCTATCACAAAGTCTTTGATCGACTAGAAAGGGACATCATTAAAGGCGAGACAAAGCATCTTATCGTTATGATTGGCATACCTGTCGCGTATCCCCGAATGGTATGGTTGGAAAATCTGTGAGTATTCCCGTTCCGCCCAACCAATGCCCATTTGACTCATTTTTTAGTCTCACATCGAGAGCAATGGGACCCATCAAGGCCCTTGGTAGAGCCGGACTTCTTGGTAAAAAACTCCTCAATCAAATGGATGGTGGGGTAGAAATTCTCGATGACCTTGACGATCACTGGACTGCAAAACACCACAAGGAGGAACGCAACTGGTTCATTCAAGAGCTACAGGATATGGCAGCCGAGAAATCGGTGCGAATTACTATCCTTGGGTAAGTTCATGTTTCACCACATTAGTTTCCATTCTAATGTTCCTCAGTGGTGATGTTCACCTTGGTGCCATCGGCCAATTTTACTCCAATCCAAAGCTGGGGATACCCAAAGATCGTGACTTTCGATACATGCCTAACATCATTTCCTCTGCGATCGTCAACGCCCCGCCACCAGATACTTTGGCTGATCTACTAAACAAACGGAACAAAGTCCATCACCTCGATGCAGAGACTGACGAAGACATGATCCCAATCTTCGCTCATGATGTGAACGGAAAGCCGAGGAATAACAAACGTCTGCTCAATCGGAGGAATTGGTGCTCAATCCGCCAGTACGATCCAGAATTGACCCCGCCCGCCACCCCACAAACGGATGGCAGCCCTACGCCTCCGCCCAGAGGAGGGCTTTTCCGTCGCCTTTCTTCGTCCCGTGGACCAAGCTACCGTGCAGATGCAGTGGCGCCACCCTCAGGCGCACATCCGCCATTGTCAAGTGCAGGCTTTTTTGCACGACGGGGTTCTACCTCACGCCGCGGTTCAACTGACTCCGAGCGACCTGGCGTTCTGACACGAACATTATCGCTCACACGGAAGGACTTCATGCCTACTGGTCTTTTCCGAAGAAGCAGCAAGAAGCGACCTGATGATGGCGGTATCAATGGATACGGTGCAGATAGCGATGACGAGATACAATATGAGAACGACAGATCAGGAATCAGAGGAGGAAGCGGTGGTCGCGATGATGACGATGGTTATTTCCCAGCAATGACTCCAGCAACTGCGCGAGCTGCTGAGAATCCCACTGAGAATGCGCCTACCTCTATTAGTGGGACTTATCCACAACAGGGATTTGAGAAACGTCAGTTTCATCGCACGCCTACAGGACTGTCGCAGAAACAGTTGAGGAAAGGTGTCCAGGATATCAATCTTGAAGGCGGTTTGGACATCTGCTTGAATATGGAGGTTAGTCCCCAAGATCCGGCTGGTATCACTATGCCATACCGATTGTTGGTTCCGGCGCTTTGGTATGAAGAGTCGAACAAGTTCGACGATGTAAAACAAGGTTCGGGAGGGCTGAAGAGATGGGTGAGTTTATCGAAAAACAAAGGGAAGGGAAAGGAGGTGGCGGGGCCAGCTTGATATGAAAGCGTGGATACGACACAATGGATGAAATGGAGTCACAGAGGGACTTCGAGAGGAAAGGGTAGGAAACGTGCATGGGACGAAAGGATTTGAAATGACCTGAGATGAGGTGACATTGCATTTGAGCGAGCGAGCGTGCAGCGAGTTGATGAGCGAAGATGACGAAAAGTATACCCTTCTGTACAGTACAAGGACCTTGATACCTAGATAGTTCTAAGATTCTCTGTATTGCTCAAAGCTGTGTGTTGATGTGACTCAAGACTTAGTGCTTCAAGGATTGTTTGGATGCGGTCGAGGCGGGATTTTCATATCTAGGTGCTTTAGAGACGTCCCTGCGAAGCGAAAATCCCTGTTATTTGGACTAAAACATTTGAAATTTCTACACAGAGCGATCTTTTATACTATTTTTGCTTCCTAGTATGATCTAGTGCTTCTAGTCTCAGATATCCTAATACTTACATATATCATGTGGTGGGGTAAATTTATTGCGTTTTAAACTTGTTCTACATCTGACTGAGAATGAGAGAAAGTTAAGGATTTCGCCCTCGCCAATTACGGGTAAACTACGGTTTTACCCCTCCCACTCTCAGTTTTGACCTCTTGAACCGGTCTCCGCCGAATTCAAACCTCTGTTGAGATTTTAGTTATTTTTGTGGGATCCACAGGCATGATATTTTTCTCTACGGGGACTTTCGCTTCGCAGGGATATCTCTTACGTCAAACCCGACCTTCCTCTTTGGGATCTCACTATCGCCTCAAATCAGCTACCTAGTTACCCGCTCATTTCGACTCACATTCACATCCTTGTATATGTACGCGATCGTTCCTCAATTGAGCTTTTCTGGAAACTTATAAAACCCCTCCTTTAGCTTTTGTCTCTCATCATACTACCCCGCACTATTCATCATCAACCTCGCAATCACAGCTTTCAAGATGACCGCACCCAAAATCACTGAAGGCAGAATCCCCTTCTCCGTCCCCGCAGCCGGCAAGCCCTGCGAAACATGGTACAAAATCGTTGGTGACCTGCACTCAGGCGTCACACCCTTGGTCCTCATCCACGGCGGACCAGGCCTCTCATCCGATTACATGAATGCATTCACCCAGCTCAATCAACGATACGATATTCCTTGTATCCTGTATGACCAGATCGGGAATGGGCGATCCACGCACCTGCCTGAGAAAATGGGCGATGAGAGTTTCTGGGTTGAACCATTGTTTTGGGATGAGCTGGACAATTTGATTGAGAATTTGGGCTTGAATGAGAAGGGATATGATGTCCTAGGCCATAGTTGGGGAGGTATGGTAGGCGCGACGTGGGCGGGGAATAGGAAGCCGAAGGGATTGAGGAGGTTGGTGCTGAGTGGGGCGCCGGCGACGATGAAGGGTTGGGTTGATGCGTATTTGAGGTATAGGGATAATCTTGATGAGGAGACGAAGAGGAAGTTGTTGGAGGGGGAGGCGAAGGAGGATTGGAAGGGGAAGGAGTATGAGGAGGTGAGTAATTTGGAATTTTTGGAGGGTTTGTAGTTGGTGATTTGGGAGTTTGAGGCTGACTGCGTGATTGCGAAGGCTATGATGGTGTTTCTTCAGAAGCATTGCACGACTATGTTTCCGGATGAATTGACGGCGAGCTTTGAGTGGGCGGACAAGGACCCGACGGTTAGCATGACTATGTGAGTTCTCTTTTGAGTATTATATGAGAGATATTATGCTGATGGGAGTAGGACCGGCCCCAATGAGTTTGTGGTTACTGGAAATATGAAAAATTGGTCCGCAGTGGAGGCTTCCAAGAGCATCAATGTCCCAACTTTGGTACTAAATGGTACAGATGAGGGTGCAAGTGATGAGTCAATCGAGCCATTCTTGGAGAATATCAAGGACGTGAAGTGGGTCAAGTTTCGCAGAGGCACCCACATGCCGATTTACGAGGAGAATGAGTTGTACCTGAAGACGGTAGGGGAGTGGCTATTGGACAAGTAGAGGCTCCAAAATCCTGTACATGTCTATAAAGCCTAACGTGCATGTTTCGCACGTAGATAAGCATGTCTTTCAACGCTGCATTTCGTGACTCTCGACATTGTCCGATATTCAATGTTGGCCAGACGAGATTATTACTTTGCAAACTGTTCACAATATGTTTATGAGTACTATACAAATTTCTTATTCCTCTACCTAGATACTTTTAAAGCAATAGTGCTTAAATACTACTTTAACACTAAATTAGATAATAAATCTAAGTTAGTACCTGGGTACTTATCTATAGAATATGTTTTATGTCAGTACTCCTAGCCAAATTTGGTAGTTTTAGTAGACTAAATTCAGGTGTGCTACCTTGTTAAATTTATAGTAGCGCTGCCGCTTAGGGGATAGTCCCTCGCTAGGCGCTGTATCTTTGTGATAGGTACATACCTACATCCGTGCTTACCGCCTTCTTAACCTCAACTTTATTTTCTCAATCAAACCTGCCGCCCACCATGGCTCCAAAGGTCTGTAGGCTGCGATACCGCAAAGGAGAACCGCTCGGACTCAACATATATCTAAGAGCAACATTTCTTTCGTTTCCTCGCGAACTTCGAGAGGAGATCTACTCGTATCTCCTCTTGTCTCCAACTCCCATCACAGTCTACTCACTGCCTCCGAACGACGAACTTGAAAATGATGATTATAATGGACATCTTCCAAATGAGCAGTACCCAAAACTACCCGATCTCACACTAGGACTGTTGAGTGTGAACAGAATTATCGCAGCCGAGTCAGCAGCGATTTTCTGCCATCACAATACCTTCGCCTTCGAAGCGAGGAATATTTACAGTTCTCGCAGCCATGATATCTGGGACCCTCTCTACTCGTTCCTTCGCACTATAGGGCCTGTGAACAGAGGTTATCTCGCGAAGCTAGAGGCAGCAATATCGCCGCCTAAACTCGTTGAACTAGATGCCCACGGCGTGCTGTCCAGATTAAATGGGCGGTCTTGGATGCGTACGGTGCGCGCAAGGGCGTACAGACAGGACATTGACGCCGCTCCGCTTGGCACGTCACATCGGTATCAGGATTATGTCTCTCCTGCTATTGAAGCTGTGTTTCGCCTCCTGGGTCCGGATGGGCCGACCCTGCGGCTGTCTCTAACCATGAATGATCAAGGATTTCTGGGCATGTGTTATGCTCATGACGAGCAGTGGCATGATCATGAAGTATTTCAGGCTGGGGAGGGAGACTGGAGCTTACGCATTCCGATGTACGTAGAAAAGATGAGACAGGAATTCATGTCGAAGGGCGATGGGAAGGAAGGGAGAGTAGACGTTCAGTGGCATGGTCAAGCGATGAAATCGATGTTCAACGCTGTCATACCACTTATGGGGAAAATTGGATGGGATGTCTTGGAAGCGAGGGAGATATTTGGTCCGCCTTATCGATTCAGTTGGGGTACAGTTCAAGCTTCGAACGTGGCATTTTCCTTGAGGAGGAAGCAGAGGGGTGAAGGTAATTTAGACTGCACTTGATGGACACTCACGTACTCGAGATGCTCATAACTTGAGATATTTTTGCTCTTTATATTCTTGGTTCGAGCACAGTAGATGAATCTTGATTCGTTCTTCCTCATCGAGGCTATCGTGATCAGCACGGAAGAGACGGAGGAGGGTCAGCTATCGAAAGACAGATGTTCAATTATCTTTCTCCGTGGAACAGAGAGAGACCCAGAATTTCAGAAGTCCAGAAGATTGTTTAAGGAAATAAGAATATCCAAGCTGAGTGGCATTCAGGCTTGCAAATGGTAACAACAGAAAATTACCAAACAATAGAGAGTGCTTAGATCTGATCTTCCAGCTCTTCACTCATTTTGCCATCCATGAACCCATGTAAATACGTCCCGCCAATCAGATCTGGTACGTAGCTACATATGGAACCCGACAGAGAGATTGCTGCGGGCTCTCTGGCTCAACCACTCCAAAGGCTGACAGCTCGCACACATTACTTAAGCAATATTGATTCAGGAATTTTCTGCCTATTTCACTAAGAAACAAGTCATTCCATTTCTCCTAACGATGTTGCCTGTGCCACTGCGGCAAGCTGGCCCGGTGTTGGATCATCGAATTCTTCAAGCGTTGCTGCAACGTTGTATTTGACTGCTTCAGAGTTCTCCTCTGCCGGATGCACCAGAGAGGCTTCGGTAAGATACTTTCCTCTATCTCGATTCCATCCATAGAGCATAGAATAGCTTGGAGACCAGCTCATACAGTTCGGGTTCTCGTCTCTGATGATGAGCTCCTCGAGGACTATGTAAAGAGCTGAGCCAAGGACCATAATCCCAGCTGCTTCCGGAGGCAGATTCAAGTAAACCGAAAGCGCTTTATTAGTATCCTTAATGTGTATTGGGAAGCATCCGGCAACAGGATGTTTTTTCTCATGCCTCTCCAAATCCCCATCATCGGAATTGAGCTCCGCAAAGCCAACATTGCCTTCAATATTACCAGGAGATACTGGCATAAGGAAACCTCCTGGTGGGAATTCAATGTATAGGCTGGGAAGTTTGACTTTGACACCCGCTTCGGTGACCTCAGCGGATCTCTTCGATAATTCAAGGTGCTGGCTGACAAAAGTAGTTGGCATCCATGGGTGTCCAGGCTCTTCAAGGCGTGGTCGATTGCCAAACAGAGTTCCTGAATTAATAGTTCCAATGTGGAGAAACATACGGCGCACTCGCTCCTTGTCCCGAACACTGTACAAATCATCTAGGTTCAATCCAAGTAATGTCGAGAGGCACAAGCCTCCATCCGAGGCAATGCTCGTCTGCCTGTAAGGAAGGACCTTATCCAAGAAAGTCCATTTCGCTGGAGCGCTGGCCGAGTCCACTGGCGGTAGCTGAAGCGTGTATATGAAATTCGAAACAGCCAGGACGACCCCAAGAAAGATACCACCTGGCTCCATGCCTTCACTTTCTATGTCTCCAGGTGGATTGTCTAGCACATCCTCGTCTTTCAATGGATGAAGATGCACATCAAGAATGATTTCCAGTAGGGGAACCCGACGCCCTGCATCATACTTCAGCTCTCCTCATATTCGGACGAGACGCATGAATCTCGTTGCCCGATACTTCATATGCAAACCCGGTATGCTAGTAATGCCATCCTTGAACTGAAAATGCAATGATCTGGCCAAATGCAGCCTCTTGAATTGTCCAGAGGCGTTTGTTCCACGAGCTAATCTCTATCTTAATGAGACGCTCACTAGCCAGCGTTTCCTTAAGTGAGATGGTTTGCGATTCTCTATCGAAAACTAGAACCTTTCAGCGTCCCGGTACACCTGCTCCATCTTACGGATTGCTAGCATCTTGAGGGGGCCTTAGTCGTATGGTACGCAGATTGTGTCGAACCAGAATGGAATAGGTTTCCTAATGTCGTTCCCATACAGCTCGCTTGCACCTTTTTGGAATCTTTCCAGCTGGCATAGAGGTAATTGATTGCCATCCACACTTCTAGTTCCATCCGCCCAAACGTAGGACATGGCCACTTATCTTTTGGTCTTATCAATTCCATTGTCATGACTTCGAATCAGCTTCCATTCAGTTGAATCATCATTGTCTTTATCCGACCAAACGATCAAGGCCGTATGACCATTTCGAATCCAATCTGCGACCTCAGACTTTTCCCCGAGATCGAAAGAAACCATTTCGCAATTGCAGTCATCCTTCTGGTGCTTTGGTTTGTACACTGGTCTCTTCACTTGGTTCAAGGTGCAACGAAATGGACAGCATTACTTGTGCTTGTCCATGGGCTTCCTACGATAGAACTTAGATGGTAAGCTCTGACGACTGATCCTTCGTCTTTCAATTTCCTAAACCACAGTGGACACCACCCAGCCAAAGGCATCCGTCTTGCAAGAGTGAGAGTATGCGGCCACTTAATGTCTCCCATGCTACGCTTGAATCTCCGCTGGCTGTTTTGCAGGGCAATTCGCCAGCCACGCCGATTGACGGTATCAGTGCATGCTCCGGTGACTCAAGTCAACTCCCTCCAGAGTGAGGTTCTTCACTGAAGAAGCTTTTCGCAGACTCCCTTTCCGCTATGAACTCATCGTAATCGTTGCACTTATCATCGGGGTACAATAGGTAACGATGCTCTGAGTGCACGATTGCGCCTTCTGAGGTTCATCGCTTTCGCTACCAGTTCCCGACCTTTTCACTTCTCGAGCCACAAGCACCTTGCAAATTGATTTACTCTTTTCAGGATGACAGATATGCTGATACAGCGCTCGATCTCTACTTCCTCTGCCCGAGGGATCAATGGATCGGTGCATACTCGTAGCCATAAAAGGAGTTGATACGGCAAGGTTGCCGAGGACACTCTGAGTTTCTCTTCACTGGTATTGGCAGTTAACCAACACAGGTCTCCTATCTCGAGCACCTCAAGGATCATGCCCCAGTATGCCCAGCGGCCCAATAAACCCAGCGGTTTCATCCCACGTCTTCTCGTGGAAGTCTCCTTCTACAATATGCTGAAGGTTAAACCCTTCATTGTGTGGATAGAACAGCCAAGAGTCAACGCCGCCGGGTTGACAAGTCTTGTCGTGAGGACCGAAAATGGGGACCTTAAAAGGCTGGTGGACTGCATCCACCGCTTGGGGAACGAACTCCATGATATCATCCAAGGGAATGGCTTCCAGGAGATCTGACCCGTTGCCTTCGAGATTCGCGCGCTTTCAAAACAAGGCTAGGTGCTCGTATTGAGACAAAGGACAGGCGACGCAAGGCAAAGGCGGGACTGTTGAATAAGGGTAGAAAGTCTCTGAAAAACAAGAGAACAAGGGACTTTGCGGCTGATCAGATGATCAAAGTAATTGCGAACGGAATGTATGGCGAGGAGTAACATCGATGAAGAAACATACTGTATGTGCTGCCCGAGATGCTTAGATGGTGTTTTCAGCTTAGCCTGAGACACGAGCAGCCCATCACCTGTGATTGAAGCACGAGATTAGCGAGCCTCTCTTCAAATTGCCGAATTCAACGACAACACTTGTGCTGTTCATCGCTGCGGCATATTCTGCACTCGCATTGTCGATGCGCAAAATCTTGCAGTCTCGCGACTCGAACAAGCTCAGGGCAAACCTTTCTCGCCGAGTTTGACCGGACATGTGACTTCGCGATACTTCGTACCCCCACGTGGAAAACGACATCCATATTTCAACGTAAGTCTTACGTTGTAGGGCAGGAATAGGAACTTTTCTGCATTATCAGATAAATCTCAAACTCATGCGGTTTGATCCCTGAATAAAAGGTAAAAAGCCGGTCAGTCATTACTCGTCACCTGACCTTGATCGTGAAGCTGCAGCTGCTGTGGTCTTTTCCTCTCGCAGTCTTTGCTCAACATTTATCACTTGTACCTTCGTGCAGTCGTATGTACCCAAGCTACTCCGTACATCAGGCCATATCATTCACCCGAAGCCTCCTGAGATTTCAAGAAGGACCGAGAATCTTTGGGCTTTTCATCTTGCCTGTTCTCATACGAGTTTTTTAGTGCGTCATTATCAGACCACCAACCATTGTGGCGCGAGACCTTGAGGCTGCAGCAAATGCAGCGACACAGCGACACAGCAACACAGCTGGAGCTCCACGTTGCCCCTCCATTGAGCTTCATTCCCAGTTCGTCATGACATATGCCAGAGATACTGAGCTTCGGGCATGGGCGTCAACCCATCCATGCCAGAAATAACGTACCTCGTAGGCACGTAGTATGCAGGGACGGTGTGTAAGCACGAAAGCTGGCTCAATCGCAGCCACCACTGCAAGGTGGAAACATGCAGGAAGCTCCAACAGTAAGGCCTCATTATCCGGACGGCACCGCTGGGAAAAGTCCATTGGAGAATATGTGCATGCCATTGATCACCCCATTTATCGAGAATCGCGGTACCGACCTCTCATCGAAAAAATCCAGAGCTCTGCATTCAAGGGATGCGTCTGCAATTCATCAGACCACCTCATCGGACCTATCATGCACTCACGAAGCTTACCCGTGCTGCCGCAAACCCCTCGCTATTGCTGAAGTCTACTGATAGCTGCTATCCCTCCCAAGATTTTCTTTTAAGAGGCAAGTCCCTTCCCGTTCAACTTCAACTTCATTCCTCAATTCACTTGAGCAATTCACTTTTAATCATCGTCTGATCCGACTCCCTGGAGCATCACCGCCTACCCAAAAGCACCCGCAGCTTCGAGGTTGCTGTATCGAACCTTCCCGACCCCTCCATACCCCGCATAAGCGTTTGGGACCCTGAAACTCCTCACACGGATCCTTCTCTATATCTTTCGAGAAGAAACACGACATTCTCAACGTCACCAAACATGGCGTCCGCTGCTGCAGAGGTTGAGCCCAAGAGCATCTCTCCTTACGGAACTGCTCGCTCAACCGTCACTGAGAAGCCTCTCAGTGCCGAAGAGCTCCGGAAGCTGGATGCATGGTTCAGAGCCAGCATGTATCTCTGCCTTGGCATGCTCTACCTTCGCCAAAACCCACTCCTCAAGGAACCACTCAAAGTCGAGCATCTCAAGGCCCGGCTTCTGGGTCATTGGGGATCAGACGCCGGTCAAGCTTTCACCTGGATGCATTTCAATCGTCTGATCAAGAAATACGAATTGGATGCACTTTTCATTTCCGGCCCAGGCCACGGAGCTCCAGCTGTTCTTTCACAGTCCTACTTGGAGGGTGTGTACTCCGAGGTCTACCCAGACAAGTCAGAAACCGAGGAGGGCATGAAAAGATTCTTCAAGCAATTCTCATTCCCAGGTGGTGTTGGTAGCCATGCTACTCCGGAGACACCAGGTAGTATTCACGAGGGTGGTGAGCTTGGTTACTCAATCTCCCACGCCTTTGGAACTGTTTTTGACCACCCCAACTTGATCACATTGACAATGGTTGGAGATGGTGAGGCTGAAACTGGACCTCTCGCAACCAGTTGGCACAGCACCAAGTTCCTCAACCCTCTTACCGATGGCGCCGTCCTCCCAGTTCTCCACCTCAACGGATACAAGATCAACAACCCCACAATTCTTGCACGGATCAGCCATGAGGAGTTGACCGCTCTGTTCGTTGGATATGGATGGACCCCATACTTTGTTGAGGGTAGTGATTTGGAGAGCATGAGCCAAGCTATGGCTGCGACATTGGAGCACTGTGTCTTGGAGATCAAAAAATTCCAGAAGCAAGCCCGAGAGTCAAAGAAGGCTTTCCGACCACGTTGGCCCATGATCGTTCTTCGAAGTCCTAAGGGCTGGTCCTGCCCAAGAAAGGTTGGTGACAAACTCCTTGAGGGGTTTTGGAGATCTCACCAAGTTCCCATTGCTGATGTCGCCTCGAATCCCGGACATCTCAAGATTTTGGAGGATTGGATGAGAAGTTACAAGCCAGAAGAGGTCTTCGACAAGGAGGGCAAGCTTATCCCTGAACTCAAGGAACTCGCACCCATTGGCAACGCACGCATGAGCGCCAATCCCGTTGGAAACGGTGGTCTTCTTCGCAAGCCGCTCGACATGCCCGACTTCCGTGCCTACGCTCTTCCCAACATTGAGCCAGGTATTTCTGTCCTCCCCAGCATGAGCAACATGGCAAAGTTCCTCCGTGACATTGTCGCCAAGAATTTGACCAACTTCCGTGTCTTCGGTCCCGATGAGACTGAGTCTAACAAGCTTGGTGAAATCTACAAGGCTGGCAAGAAAGTTTGGATGGGCGAGTACTTTGAGGAAGATCAAGATGGAGGAAACTTGGCAATGGAAGGCCGTGTGATGGAAATGCTCAGTGAGCACACTTGCGAAGGCTGGATGGAAGGCTATATTCTGTCTGGTCGCCACGGTCTTCTCAACAGCTACGAACCCTTCATCCACATCATTGACTCCATGGTCAACCAACATTGCAAATGGATCGAGAAGTGCAACGAAGTCGAATGGCGTGTTAAGATCGCTTCCCTCAACATCCTCCTCACAGCCACAGTCTGGAGACAGGACCACAACGGCTTCACTCATCAAGATCCTGGTTTCCTCGATGTCGTTGCCAACAAGAGCCCAGAAGTAGTCCGTATCTACCTTCCACCTGACGGAAACTGCCTCCTCTCAGTCATGGACCACTGTCTCCGCAGTACCAACTACGTCAACGTCGTTGTCGCCGACAAGCAAGACCACTTGCAGTACCTAGGCATGGAGGAAGCCATCGAGCACTGCACCAAGGGTGTCGGAATCTGGGACTGGGCCTCCAATGACCAAGGCGAGGAGCCTGATGTCGTCATGGCATCTTGTGGTGATGTCCCAACACATGAGGCCTTGGCTGCCACTGCTCTCCTCCGCGAGCTGCTTCCAGACCTGAAGATCAGATTCGTTAACGTCGTCGATCTGTTCAAGCTCATTTCCGAAATTGACCATCCCCACGGCATGTCAGACAGAGAATGGTGTGCCATCTTTACCAACGACAAGCCCATCATCTTCAACTTCCACTCGTACCCATGGCTCATCCACAGACTTACATACAAGCGCCCTGGACAATTGAACCTCCATGTCCGTGGTTACAAGGAGAAGGGCAACATCGATACTCCTCTCGAGCTTGCCATCAGAAATCAAACTGATCGGTACAGCTTGGCCATGGATGCCATTGATCGTATCCCGACTCTGCATAACAAGGCCAGCGGTGTCAGAGAGAAGTTGCTGAACATGCAGATCAAGGCTAAGACCGAAGCGTTCGAGAACGGTATCGACCCCAAGGAGGTCAGAGATTGGAAGTGGTCGTACCCAAGAAGGGCATAGATGATTCTGAAAACGGAACGGAACGAAACGAAAAGGAATACGGTCGAATGAAGTCGATGATGGGTATGGTGGGGTTGGATGCTTTGCTTGCGGCGATAAATTCTGAGGACTTTCATGATTGATGGTAATGATGAGTAGGGTTGGCGTTCTTGCGTATATAGTCTTTTCATAGCAATGCAGAAATCCCAACATATTGCACAACCCCAAGTCTCATGATTACCGTCGCTTTTGCCTGAGTATGATCTTATCAGATCCCACCCGCAACTCAAACCTAAACCACCTGAGCCTCCACCACCCTTCTCCACCATCCAACTCTCCGGTATGACAGCTATCACCTCTACTAGCCTGCCATAATCCTTCGATCTAAAATGCAACAAAAGCTCACAGATCTCCTCTAGATCATGCCACCAGACTCGAGGATCCTCACTCTTTCAGCCCCTTCATCATCGACGTATCCCCTAGTCCCTCCTCCTCCCCAAAAAACACACACTTCGTGACTCGACCCGCAGCTCTGTTCCCTAGTATCATGCGATTTGTGACTCCGTAGTCTCTCACGGAAGGGTAGACCAAGGACTAAGCTAGTGAGATGATGTTTAGCACGGCCAACAAACCGAGGAATATTGCATAGCGTCGGGAATTTTGTTTGCTCGTTTCGTTTTAGCGAGTCCCTTTCTGTAATCTCCCCCACCGCCGCCAAAACCTCCAGAATAGCTGCAGGAACACCAGAGCTTGTCAAAACCAGCGTAGCAGCATTTTCAAGTGGGAGGAAACTGGGCGTTCCGCTGCTCGTCTCTGTTCACGACGTCTTTGGTGCCTTGCTTGCGGTAATCTGGACATTTTGGAAGTCCGAGAAGTGGAAGGAGAAGATCGCTGGCCGAGTTTAACGTGATGTACGGGCTCGGGATAGTTAGATGGGGGATCTACGGCATGGGGAGGAGATTCGAAGGGGGCGGACGCAGCTCGGGAGGGAAATTACGTCTCCCCCGTTAGAGAGCCATGTGCAACAAAGTTTCGAACGTCATGAGAAACGGGTGGGGGAGAAAGGACGTGGGATGTGTAAGAGATGAACGGTTGTAAGGTTCCGAGACGAGAGGTTTGAAACTTTCGAGTTCGGACGGGTGGGTGTGCCGTCTTGGCATCTACGTATTTGTTTCTTTCAATGTGAAGAATTGTTTCAATTCATATTCTTCTTGTACGGAGGCATGTTGAAGAATAAGAGAGACCTCGGTTAATATCTAGATACTAGTTGCTTTGATATTTGATATGTAAGTAGGGGCCACCACATGTGGCCCACCTCACGAAAACACACAAAAAACGGTCAAAATACACATTTTTGAATGACTTATAAATCGACAACAAATAGAAAATAAAGATCTTAAATTAAGGACTATAAATAAGATTTACTTTATTTTTGATTCATACTCTTCAGAATTTAATTTATTTATCTAATACAAAAGTTATAAAAGGGTTTTTTAAGAAGAATAGATA